>CM035406.1:44647326-44832326 GCA_020310875.1 Ceratopteris richardii | reverse complement strand
ACATGGACACACACATATACACACACACATTCACATGCATACATACATACACATGCTTATTCAAGCATATACATGCTACATACACACATATACATATACACATGCATATGCATATAAACATACACATGCAAACACACACATACACTCACATACATATATACACACATATACACATACACACCCATATAATACATACATACACATACACATACACACACATAAATTCACATACACATATATACACATGCATACACACATACACGTGTTTTAGATTTATGGTTTTATGGTTTTACATACATACACACATGCACACATGCAAATGCACATACACAAAAGTCACATCTACATACATACATATACATGTTTTAGGGTTAGGGTTTTTGGATTAGGGTTTTAGAGTTTTACATACATACACACAAATACACATATGCACACACATACACATACACACATGCACATAGATACATGTTTTAAGATTAGGATTTTAGGGCTTTACATACATACACATGCATACACACATATACACATAGACATATATATACACATGCATACATGCAAATACACATACACACAAAGTCACATATACATACACACATATACATGTTTTAGGCTTAGGGTTTTAGGATTATGGTTTTAGGGTTCTACATACATACACACATGCATACACACATATAAACATACACATATACATACACACACCTATACATGTTACATAGACACATGTCCACATACACACTTTTATACATACATACACATAAACATACACAAATATATAAGAAAATAGGATTTTAAGGTTAGTATTAGTATATATATTTTGATGTATAAAAAATAGGGTTTTAGGACAAATATTAGTATGTATAATTAAACATATAAAAACAAGGATTTTAGGATATATAATAGTAAATATCTTAAAAGCTTAAAAAGTAAGGCTTCAGAATAAATATTAGTATATATGATTAGATGTATAAAAAAGTAGGGTTTCAATATCAATATGATTATATATAATTAAATATGCAAAAAATTTAGGGTAAAAATTAATATAGATGCTTATATATATATGAAAGTGTTTTGATATTAATATTAGTACATATAATCAAATATGTAAAAAACAAGGGTTCAAAGTTAAATATTAGTATATATAATTAAATATATTAAAAACTAGGGTTTCAGGATAAATATTAATTAATAGACTTAAATATATAAATAATTAGGGTTTTTAGATTAATATTAGTATATGTAAACAAATAAAAAAAGAATTAAGCTTTAAAGATAAATATTAGTATATATAATCAAACATATAGAAAACTAGGATTTTAATATTACTATTCGTTTATACACTTAGATATATAAAAACTAGTGTTTTAGGATAAATATTATTATATACAATAAAGTATGTAAGAAAATATGCTTTTAGAATAAATTAAGGTTTTATGATTAGTAATAATATACATAATTAAATATATAAAACATTAATACTTTAATATTAATAATAGTAAATATACTTAAATCTTGAAAACTAGAGTTTAAGAATAAATATTGGTATATATAACTAAATGTATACAAAATTAAGGCTTTTGGATCAATATCAATATAGATAGGGTTTTAGGACTAGGGTTTTAGTAAATATGGATACACAAATATAGCTACATGCAAATACACATACACACAGAGTCACATATACATACACACATATACATGTTTTAGGGTTAGGGTTTTAGGATTATGGTTTTAGGGTTCTGCATACATACACACATATAAACATACACATATACATACACACATGCACACATATACATGTTTTAGGATAATGGTTTTAAGGTTACGTACACACATATCCACATACACACTTTTATACATACATACACATAAACATACACAAATATATAAAAAATTAGGATTTTAAGGTTAGGGTTTTAGGATCAGGACAAACCATCAGAGTCTGAAGCAAAAGTTCTTAATGCAGAAGGAGAATGTGTAACCATACAATTCACGCACGAGGTCATTAAAGAAGCGCTTAGATGGACCAAGGATGGGACAATCGATATCAAGGAAGAAATTCATAGCACGAAGACAAGAAATTTCTTGGATATCAATCGTGTAGATATTGAAGGAGTCAGATTGGCGCATCAATACTTTTGTTTGCTTGACATGCAAAGATATACGACACCACAAAAGATGATAGTCCAATTACTATCTCATGCTACAAAGAAAATAGGAAAACAAATCAACTTGACTCCCTATATGCAAGAATGCTTATTTGAAGCAAAGAATCAGTGGTGGCATAAGAGGTTTATGAATGGAAGTGTGGCTCTAAACTTATTAATCTACCAAGCATTAGACATTCGGGAATATCTCAAGGAAATGACATCATCTATTGAAATGGCTAAGTATGCGAAGCCAGTAATAGTACCAAGAAAGAAGAAAGGAGTAAAGATAATCGAAGATGCAAGAATACGCTCACAATCGATGATGCGAGGAGCAAAAAACTGAGAGAAGTACTTAAAGTTGAAGAAGCAACTCCACCATCAAAGAGGACACATATACTCCCTAGCGCGAAAATAGAGAAGTCCACACTTATCACCGAAGTTGGAAAACGCTCACGAGTTCGTGGGTGGACAGATCAATCTACCAGTTCAAGGGCATCTTTACCATCAAGCTCGTACCATGTCTATGCCAAGAAAGAGACTAACCAAGTTTCATCGATATAGAGAATTCGGATTAGTTAACTCTAGCTTCTCATCTGAAATCTAGGAAGAACATGAACTATCAACTATAAATATTGATATCCAGAGTGAATCAAGTGATGATGGTAATTGGGATGAAATAAATCAAGTCAAGGATGCATTTGAACTAGAAAGTGAAAAATCGGAGATGACAACAAAAAGAAAGGCCAACAAAAGAGGTTGTACACACATTGAATATGAATGACACAACAAAGCTTCAAGTCAGAGAAAACCATCTTGAAAGACAAGCTAGAATGAAGATCCCAAAGGAAGAGAAAACACGAGAAGAAATGGAAGAACAAGAACCATTCATGCCTATAAGGATAGTAGCATAACCTTCACTGCTGGATGTAGAATCAAATTCAACTACAAATCAGATAGCCACATAAGGAGACACTACATACTGAAAAGGAAAAAGATGTACAAATAGGTAAAGAGTCGAGCATACCCAAAACATGGCTCAATGTGGACGTGGTGCAGTTAAAGATAGTAGTGAAACAAATGATCTAGAGAGCCATGGATACACAACAATAGCTCATGGAAGCAAACAACGATTATGACAAAGCATTAGCGGAGAGAAATCAATTCAAGATGCTAAGTGAAGAGCTATCTGCTAGAGTATTGTGCATTATCACTCTGTCAGCGGGAGGTTCTCTGCTGGGGAGATCAGCTTGGCATATGCACCCACATAGGAGAATATTGTAGACCTTTTCACAAAGGCTCTTACTCGAGAGAAATTTGAAGCTTTTCGCAAAGCTTTGGGCTTACTTCCTTTTGTGGAGTGATTTCCATATAGCTTGGCACTTCCTTATAGATGCGTGCAAGATCCTTGTTCACCACATCACTCCTAGGGGGGATTTGTTGATATTTTTAGGTAGTGATGTGTGTGAACACACTAGGATCACTAGGGCACTTTTTTCCCTCTTTCGAAGGGTTTTTTCCCCGGCTTGTACATAAGCCTGTTACCCTAATGGGCTACTTATCTTTGTACATTCTCTAGTAATACGTTCAGTATTGTGTGTTGTGATCAAAGCTTCTTCTTCTTCCTTGTGTTGTTGTGATCCAAGCTTCTTCTTCTTCCTCCTTGTGACCCATCTCATGCCTAGTTATAGTGCATTCCAACTCATGAAGCAAAATCTATCATTCACTTGGCTCATACCCACCCTAAAGGTGCTCATTTTTTAGTTGAGCTTACCATCCACAAAATTTTAGAGAGTGACTTGTGGTGGATGACTGTACAAAGAAATGTCCGAAAGTACATTCTGTCATGTGACCATTGCGAGTGCACCAAAAACATCTACCCCAACAACACTTTTCCCTTCAGTTTGTTATTCCATTGGAGACATTTCGGAAATGGGTACTTGATTTTATTGGTCCTATTTGTGGTGCGACACTTCCACTCACCTATCGAAAGTGCAATGACGATTAAGTGGCTCAGTCCACATGTGATCAAACAATTGTTTTCATGGCACAATTCTAATGAATATGCCATCCGCACCTACCCAGACCCTAAACGATTGATACTACAATTGTTGGTGGTAGCGCTGAACCTACAACATCAGGCCTACGGTGTATCGAGGCAGTTTTATTCATTGGTAATGACTTCTGCGTGGGTGCCCGTGAATTGGTTGGTTTCTTATTTCATAGGATTCATCAGGAGTGTAAAGAGAACATTCACCAATTGCAATAGATAGGTGTTACTCGATCCCATCTCCCCTATATATTCTCCATTTTGTACTCACATGATTTCCCTATTCAGAGGTGCATTCTACTGAATCTATGGGAATCAGCACCGAACTTTTCACGCTCATCCACCACTACCAAGGATGAGAGTGTTGGTCTCATTTTTCAAACAGCGAAATGACCAAGCTAGTCACAAAGTCCCTCTATGGAACAAAGAGTAGAAAACATGGTGGAAGCTATTACCACACCTCCTCAACCTGTCGCAAATATTCCAAGGAAACAACCTGAGTCACCTACGCCTATTCGATCGGATTCATCACTACAAGCGCCTCCCTCTCAATCATCCTCAATGCAATAGACACTGATTACTTCCACTACGACTACAACTGTTTCTCCTGTTTTTGATGGTATGGATATCATCTGTTATGTCAATTTTCTTGGTAGTAAGTGTAGGGCTTTACAAAGATGAAAAAGGAGTACATGCAATTCTTTCAAAACAAGGGATTCCATTGGATGAAGAAGCTGGAATAGTGAAAATGGCACTTTGCAGATTAAGACACACAGTAACTGAAACAAAGATACAGAAGATGCAGTATAGAGGAGATAGTATTCTAATGACGGATTTAGGGTGGCCCTATCAGATGGTCAATATGCCCACAAAGAAGACAAATCGAATTAAGTGCAGTACAATTGGAGATTACGGAGGGCAAAGGGTTTCTGTTAGTCATCATATCATGGCTCAAAGCATATCATCCTCTCTCTCTCTCTCTCTCTCTGCCCCCCTCCCCCCCTACCTAGATAAAATGAAGGAAATGAGGAAGATTTCTATAGTTTTGAGGGAGATAAGTAGCCTAGATATGTAGGGAGTTTTTTGAGGGAGATAAGAAGCCTGGATATTTAGGGAATTTTTTGAGAATTTTTTCTGATTTTTTTGAATGGTTTTTACATTTTAATTTTTTCTATCTAATAAAAAAAAAGCTGCCCTCCCCCATGGATTTTCTTTATTTAAATTAAAAAAAACCCTCATCCCCTCAAATTTCTCAAAAAAAAAGAAAAATCCTCTCTCTCTCTCTCTCTCCCTGCTCCCCCTGCCCTCTCTTTTCTTTTTTATTTTTATTATTTATTAATTAATTATTTATTTCTTTATTTATTTTTTTCTTTTATTTTATTTTCTCTAATTTTATTTTATTTTATTGTTTTCTTTTTATTTATGTTTTTCCCACCCCCATGCGCTGAAAAAAACACTATATATATATATATATATATATATATATATATATATATATATATATATATATATATATATATATATGTATATATATATATATATATATATATATATATATATATATATATATATATATACACATACATATATATATATGTATATATATATATATATATATATATATATATATATATATATATATATATATATATATATATATATATATATATATATATATATATATATATATATATATATATATATCAAATATTTATGGTTTATTTTTCATAGTCTAATGCTTTTGGCTTTAGATTTACCTCGGATGGCCATTTGTTTCAAACTTGGTGTCATTTTGATGTATTTTGGCACCTTTGGACTCATTCTCTATTTTACGTTTCTCCAAAATCCCACCTTATCTCTCACTTTTAATCAAAACCCAAATGTTTTGAGCACATATCCCACATGTTTTTCATTATGCCTATGGTCCACATGTTCTATTCTCACCTTATTTTACCATATGTTTCACAATTTCCCATATGCACCCTCTGTAGCTTTACTGTTTTCACATTTCAAGCCTCTCAATACCCCATA
Organism: Ceratopteris richardii; assembly: GCA_020310875.1. NCBI lineage: Eukaryota > Viridiplantae > Streptophyta > Polypodiopsida > Polypodiales > Pteridaceae > Ceratopteris > Ceratopteris richardii. The sequence continues at coordinate 44,826,101 of CM035406.1, read as the reverse complement.
ATCCTACTCCCTACCCTCCCTTTGGCATTCTAACCAACCCCTTCCTTACCCTTCCATAACCCTTCACTCTCAGCCCCCTCTGAACTCCCTTCCCTCTCCTTCCTACACTCCACTCGCCATCCTTTGCTTTTCCGTGCAAAATTGTCCCACTTTTGGTTCTTCTTTGGTGTTGTATTGTTCTTTAAAGCTCTTGGTGGACTTGGTAGCTCCTCTAGTGTCCTTTTGAAGATTTTGCAACACAAGAATATTGGTGTAATTTTCTCTCAAAGTTTTGGTTGTAGCTCTGTGGGATGGAGAGCCCATTAGGTGGTGGGTAACTATTGAGCTCATAAAAGTCATATTGGTCAAAGCCAACCACAGTCAAGGTAAAAGGTCAAAGTCTAAGCGGTCAAAGTCATGTTCAAAGTCAAAGTCAACATGGGTGAAGTCAAAGTGTTCAAAGTCAGGTGTCAAAGTGCACAGGTAGTGCACAATTAATTGTTCACAAAGGGTCTAATTGCAGAACATTGGTTGTAGGTTGTAGAGTGTATTTCTATAATTCTCTAAGGTTCAAAGTGTTTTTAAAACGGTTTCGAAGGTTCAAGTGAACCCTCTCTTAGCTCAATTTGAAGAAATTAAGAGGCAAAATGTGAAGGTATGTGAAGCGACAACGTACGCAGAAGGGAAAGTATGTGCCCGCAATTAAAATTTTCTTTCAGTCTAAAGTCATTACATGACAAAACAGGGATTTGTTGGCTGTCCACTTCTCTTAGGTGCACATTTGAAGAAATTAAGAGGCAAAATGTGAAGGTATGTGAAGCGACAGCGTATGCAGAAGGGAAAGTATGTGCCCGCAATTAAAATTTTGTTTCAGTCTAAAGTCACTACATGACAAAATAGGGATTTGTTGGCTGTCCACTTTTGCAGACAATCTTGGGACATCAAAGTGAGCACCAAGATACTCTAGCAGTTAGGTGCATACATGAACCGTCACTCAAATTAAGGCAGTGCATTATTCTTTGAAGACTAAGCAAGGTGAGCATCGTTTAGACTAAGAGAGAAGTGCAAGAGACATATAGCGAGTGTGCGATGTAGAGAAGTGAAGTGCAAGGTGTGCAAGAAGAGTGACTTAGAAGTCTGAAGAGAGGTGCTAAGCCATACAACCAAAGGTCTCAAGGTCCCATTGAAGCTGTGCGTGCATCGATAGAAGGTGTCCATCCCTCCCCCTATTGGAAGCTTGAGTGCAAGGTGTGCACAACTGCAAGCTTGGAGAAGGTGGAGGTCTTGTGCAAAGAAGGTTGGCAGCAATAAGAACCTTGGGTTTTTGTAACTTTGTTGATTGTGCACTCTTTGGGATTTTTCACAAAAAGCATTTGGGTTGTATTATACATCACCATTGTACTTTTCGCCTTATAATCAATCTACAGAAGCTTCTAGTGTCTATATCTTTCTTCTTATCTTTCTCCCTTCTCCTACAAATACTCAAATCCCTTTCTGCACAAGAATCCCCCAACACGAAGAAATTAGCAGCAGCTCAACAAGGGCATTTACAGATGTGGGTACCCAAGGCACTCTTACGTGCACAAAACCATATGATCTCCGTCACAAGAAAAATCTCAACAAAGAATCCAAGGAGAGACGAGGGGAAGAACCAAGCACAGAGATCAAAAGAAGGTCAACTCACCTTTTTGGTAATGGTAAGAAGACATTCATCAAGGATATGGGTTTGGAAGCCCAAAGCACTTTTAGGCTCCACAAAACCAAAATGTCAACCACGGGGGATACAGAATTTTAGTAACCACCCAAAGATGAAGAAGTCAAAAGTGACTCGTATGTAGCTGATCACAGTTCTAAAATAGGTCCCTAAAATTAGTTGCCCTTTTGAAATCCAATTGATACCTCCCACAAAGGGTGCATCAACCTTTGCAAGCACATTGAAATCCATGACGTACAACAACCATGTGCCTTTGGCATAACACTATCTTTTGCACCATTCAAGTCATGCATTTCCAAAGTATGCATCCATATAGGGCCACATTACATGGTTGTGCATAGACACAATTGAGCAATCCTAGGCACATGTAGCACATTTGACACATGTAGAATATTCAAATGATACTAACATCTTTCTTCTTGTTTTGTTCCATTGTTCCACAAAAAAAGGAGGGGGGGAGAAAGGACAAGACACTATGCTTGAAGAATCTCATGAGTGGAATATCTGCAAGAACATCCATCAGCAAAAAAGGCAATCCATTGGTCACCATGATGGGAGTAGAACATGAAGAGATCACTATCGATAGACCTTTCACCATGGTGAGAATGGCCTACTTCGAGAACACTCTAACCATGATAGATTCAACAACCTCTTCATTAGCATACCCTTGGGCACTGTGCTCAAGACCCAAATTCTTGCACCATACTTCTTCCAATGCATTCCCCAAGTATGCATGCATAGGGCCACATTCCAAGGCCATGTACAAGGCACATATCTTTTTCAACCCATGCACTAATGCACTTACCAATCAGTCATTATGGGTCAAAAGTACTTGGCATCCTACTATGAAACTCATGTTCAAAGATCCAAGGACCTCAATGTTGGAGCAAGTCTATGACAAGCCTAAGTATTGGCTTGAGTCCCACAAAGTCATAGAAAAAGCCTTAAAATGAAGACTATGTAAAGTTCACTTGTGAACTACCTCTTGTAACTTTTGAAGAGTTTACTTAATGTAAAAGTAAGAGAATCTTAAGTGGTTGAGTCCACTTGATCAAGAATGGAAAGAGGAGCCACGAATTCGTGATTTGTGGTAGGTAGAGAATCAAATCAATCATTGATTGATTGGAGAGTGATTGAGAGAAGTTAGCCTCCCAAACTCAACTATAAATAGATGGCAGTTTTAGTCGTGGTTAGAGAGACCTATGTGAAGACCTCCAAGAGCTGAGCTTTATGCCATATCAAGGTGTGATTACAAGGCACACATATGTATCAGTAAGTCATTGTATTGTACAAGCAATATACTTTCATTTTCATGATTATTTGAGTTCATCTTTCCATGTTCTTGTGATGTGTACTACTCACTGCCATTACTTCAGTTTTTCTCAGTCAGCTTGCAGAGATTGTTTCTCTGCACTTGGTTCATCATTTTCAGTGATTTAACTTGGTAAAGTTAGCTCTATAAGGATAATATATGCTCACAAATTTTCATGTCATTTGGATGTTGGAATCTTCAGTTATGTTCATTTGAAGTCAACAGGGTATGTTCATCTTCACTTCTCTGTCAGGTACCCAACTTTTTCAGTCATCTTGTCAGAGTCATTTCTCAGTGTTTACTCATCCGAATTCAGTGATTTTAAGCTTGTTGGATTCAGCTTACTGTCTAGTATAAGCATACAAATTTTCATGATCATTGGATTCTTACATCTTGAGTTATGTTAATTTTTCTACTCACTGGTCTATTTCTGTAGCAGCCCGTGAAAATCGGGATGATGTCATCACTTGTTAAAAGTCATTCTCAGTGTGTGGTTTGTTATTTTTGATGAGATTACTCTCTAAAGTTAGCTCTTTAAGCTACCTAGCCTTCCCCAAGAGGAATTAATCTAATTGCTGCTGTGCTCAGAGAATTATGTAAAACACTGGACAGGTGTATTAACCAAGAATAGCAAGTTTTCACCTCTGAGCTAACTCCAACTTATCTGTTTTGATCTATCTTTTTGAGAGTGATCTTCCAAGGTACATAGGGTGTCTAATACATCCATTGGCAAGCTAAAAGGGCCCACCATCTACTCCTGGAGTTCATTTGGCTAGTGTAGAGAAAAGATTTTGCAACACCTCTTCATCTTCAACACATACCTATCCATCTCTTCACAGTGGTATCAGAGCAAGGTTGGACAACATGGCAGATGGATTTCCTTCATCAATTGACAAATTGGACAGAGGTAACTACTCAGCTTGGTCATTAAGAATGGAAGCTTATCTCCAAGGTAGAAGTTTATATGGTTATGTGGCTGGAGATGAAGTTATGCCAAGTTTCAGGAACAAAAGTCAACCAACACAAGAAGAGCAAGAAAGATTGAGCACATGGTGCTCCAAGGATGCACTTGCAAGGTCTTATCTCCTCAACTCTATCTCAGATTTTTTGTTGCCTCACATTAGAAGTTGTAAGACATCTCAGGAAGTGTGGGATGCACTTGAAGCTTTCTTTGCTTCAAGTACTAAAGCTAGGAAGCATCAACTATGGCTGGATTTCACAACTCTCAAGAAGGCTCCCAAACAAAATGTGACTGATTTTGTCACAAAGCTCAAGGACATAGCAGATCAGTTGGGAAGCATTGGAGAGGTAATAGATGAAGAGCAAATTGTAAGGCAGGTCATCAATGGCTTGAAGGCAGATGACAAGTGGGAAGCATTCACCACAGCTATGGATTTGTACATGGACATGCATGTACCTGATTTCAACACACTCATTGGACAATTACTTACTCAAGAGGCAAAGCTTATCAAAAATGGAGAAAGCTCTAAAGGTAATCAATCTTCAGCTTTATACACGGATAAAAGCAAGTCTAAAGATAACAAAGGAAAGGCAAAGAAAGTGGATGATGAAGCAGGTACATATCAAGCTAACTATGCAGGTAGAGGAAGACATGGCAGAGGTAGAGGAAGAGGAGGTAGACAAGGCAGGGGGAGATCCCAAGACTCCAACTCATGTTCTATTTGTGGATTAACTAATCATACAACTGAAAATTGCTTTAGGAATTCCAGGAATCAAAGAGGCAGAGGATACAATAGAGGAAGTTATGGCTACTCAAGAGGAAGGTTCAACAACTACCATGGCAACTACAACAACTACAATCATTCAAACTATCAAGGAGGCTACAAAGGAAGGAGAGACTACAATAACTACACAGAAGACTCAAACAAAGAGGATTCATTATTGATCATGAACATGGCTATGCCACAAGGTAAATCTGATGAGCATGTTTTCTACATAGATTCAGGTTGTTCAAATCATGTGGCAGGAAATGTGGCACTCCTATCAGATTTAGAAGATCCAAGGAATAAGCATGAGGTACAAACAGGAGATGATACAAAACATCCTGTGGAGAAAATAGGCAATGTCAAAGCACCTGATGGAAACATCAACCTACTCAGTAAGGTACTCTATGTCCCTACCATAACAAAGAATTTGATAAGTGTTGGGCAGATAGTAGAGAAAGGGTTGCAAGTCAGGTTCACAAAAGCAGGAGCATTTGTTGAAGATCCAAGTCAAGGATTCAGAAGAATTGCAAAAGGTGAAAAGACAGGTAGATTGTTCACATTTGAATTACAGGACACTAGAAACATTGCTCTCTTTAATTATGGTAGTCAGACACTCACAGAATTGGAAGTATGGCACAAAAGGTTAGCACATATTGGTGAAAGGTCATTAAAGCAAATCTGTAGGGACCAAAGTGTACTTGGACTTCCTAATTTGTCAAAACAACATATGATTTATAAGTGCAGTGCATGTCAATTTGGAAAGTCTCACAGGTTACCATTCATGAAGAAAGGTTATATGCATGGAGATCTCTTGGAGTTGGTTCATACAGATGTATGGGGACCAAGCAAGGAAGCTTCAATATCAGGATCAAGGTATTATGTTTCCTTTATTGATGATTGCAGCAGATGGACTATCCTATTCTTTATGAAACACAAAGATGAAGTTTTTTCATGTTTCAAAAGATATTTGGCTCTTGTGGAGAATCAAACAGGTAAATCACTAAAAAGGCTAAGGTCAGATGGAGGGGGAGAATACTTCTCCCATGAGTTTGATTCTTTTCTTCAAGAAAGAGGAATCAAAAGAGAGGTAACTACAAGGTACACTCCTGAGCAAAATGGAGTGGCAGAAAGGAGGAATAGGACAATTGTTGAAGCTGCAAGGTCTATGTTAAATGAAAAGCATTTACCTAATTACTTATGGGCTGAGGCTGTATCTACAGCCACTTACTTGATTAACAGGTTGCCTTCAAAATCCCTTGATGGGATGACTCCATATGAGGCTTGGAATGGAAGAAGACCAAGTTTAGATCATTGTAAAATTTTTGGATGTATTGCTTTTGCTCATGTTCCTTCACAGGTTAGAGGCAAGATGGATCCAAAAGCAGAAAGGTGTGTATTTATTGGATATGACAACAATCAAAAGGGCTACAGGTTATACAACCCTACCAACAAAGGATTCTTGGTAAGCAGAGATGTAGTTTTTGATGAGAACAATTCATGGTATGAAGATTCATGCAGGAAGGTCAATTTACCATATGATCTTGAAGAAGATTTTCCAAAGCTTGGTAGAGAACAATCAAAGATTGAAGAACAAGACACCTCAGAGGATGATGAAGAATGTCAGATGGAAAAGATCAAAGCATGGAAGTCTAAAGGTAAAGCAAAATTGCAGGAACTTGGACATGAGGCAGAATCATCACATCATGGCCTAAGAAGATCTATGAGGGAAAATAAAAAACCAGAAAGGTATGGGTTTGACACCTCATTAGTAACTAAACATTCTATCTACATAGCACAGGACATAAACCAAGAGGAGCCATCATCATTTGAAGAGGCCAAAGCAAAAACAGAATGGAAGCATGCAATGAAGGAAGAGATTGAAGCACTTGAGGAAAACAACACTTGGGATTTGGTGCCCAAGACTTCATCCATGAAGGTAATAGGCTCAAGATGGGTCTATAAACTCAAGAAAAATTCTGATGGTTCAATTAACAGGTATAAGGCAAGGCTTGTGGCAAAAGGCTTTGCACAAACTCAGGGAATTGATTATGAGGAGACTTTCTCTCCTGTGGCAAAGATGCCTACTATTAGGGTTTTGCTTAGTATTGCCTCTTCCAAGAATTGGAAGATACTTCAACTAGATGTAAAGAATGCATTTTTGAATGGTTGGATAACAGAAGAGGTATATATGGCACAACCACCTGGTTTTGAGAATCAAGTTTATCCTGATTATGTGTGTAAACTTAACAAAGCATTGTATGGTCTCAAGCAAGCTCCAAGAGCTTGGAATTTCAGGCTTGTTTCATTCTTGCAGGACAAAGGCTTTCAACCAAGCAAAGCAGATCCTTCACTCTTTATTAAAAAGAGTAATTCCGAGGTCATCTACCTATGTGTATATGTAGATGATATTATATTGACAGGAAATGATGCAGATGGTATGAAGAAGATCAAAGATCAGATGAGAGAAGAGTTCAAGATAAGTGATTTGGGTTCACTTACCTACTTCCTAGGTTTGGAAGTTGTCTACAAAGATCATGGTTTGTTTCTCACTCAAAGAAAGTACATTAAGGACATGTTGGAAAAATTCAAGATGCAAGATTGTAAGATTGCAGGTACTCCAATGGAGGTTAATCACAAATTGAGCTCACATGAAGGTGAACTCATAGAGGACATCACATCATATCAAAGTCTAGTGGGTAGTCTCAACTATGCCACATTGACAAGAGTAGATATATGTTACAGTGTGAGTGTGCTAAGCCAATTTATGCACACACCAAGGAAACCACATATGGATGCTGCCAAAAGGATACTCAAATATCTCAAAGGAACCATAAATGAAGGACTTTACTATCCTTATGTATCTGATTTAGGTTTGAAGCTATTTTCTGATGCAGATTGGGCTGGCTCCAAGGAAGATAGAAGGAGCACTTCAGGTTATCTTACCTTTGCAGGTTCAAAGCTTATTTCATGGTCATCCAAGAAGCAACCCACAGTTGCTCTCTCTTCTACTGAAGCTGAATATAGAGGTCTTGCTATAGCTACACAAGAAGCTATGTGGATGAAGACATTATTCAAAGATCTTGGATTGGAGTTTGGAACTCCAACTATTTTTGGTGACAATATGAGTTCTATTCATTTGGCTACTAATCCTATTTTTCATGCAAGGACTAAACATATAGAAGTTCATTATCACTATGTACGAGAGAAGGTTCTAAGCAAAGAGATTCAAATATCATATGTGTCCACTCATCAACAATGTGCAGATATTCTAACCAAAGCATTGGATGGTACAAAGCTTTGCAAATTCAAGGCTATGATTGGTTTGCAGGTAATCTTGGACGATTGAAGACCTCAAGCATACTTGGCTTGAGGGGGAGCTGTTGGAGCAAGTCTATGACAAGCCTAAGTATTGGCTTGAGTCCCACAAAGTCATAGAAAAAGCCTTAAAATGAAGACTATGTAAAGTTCACTTGTGAACTACCTCTTGTAACTTTTGAAGAGTTTACTTAATGTAAAAGTAAGAGAATCTTAAGTGGTTGAGTCCACTTGATCAAGAATGGAAAGAGGAGCCACGAATTCGTGATTTGTGGTAGGTAGAGAATCAAATCAATCATTGATTGATTGGAGAGTGATTGAGAGAAGTTAGCCTCCCAAACTCAACTATAAATAGATGGCAGTTTTAGTCGTGGTTAGAGAGACCTATGTGAAGACCTCCAAGAGCTGAGCTTTATGCCATATCAAGGTGTGATTACAAGGCACACATATGTATCAGTAAGTCATTGTATTGTACAAGCAATATACTTTCATTTTCATGATTATTTGAGTTCATCTTTCCATGTTCTTGTGATGTGTACTACTCACTGCCATTACTTCAGTTTTTCTCAGTCAGCTTGCAGAGATTGTTTCTCTGCACTTGGTTCATCATTTTCAGTGATTTAACTTGGTAAAGTTAGCTCTATAAGGCTAATATATGCTCACAAATTTTCATGTCATTTGGATGTTGGAATCTTCAGTTATGTTCATTTGAAGTCAACAGGGTATGTTCATCTTCACTTCTCTGTCAGGTACCCGACTTTTTCAGTCATCTTGTCAGAGTCATGTCTCAGTGTTTACTCATCCGAATTCAGTGATTTTAAGCTTATTGGATTCAGCTTACTGTCTAGTATAAGCATACAAATTTTCATGATCATTGGATTCTTACATCTTGAGTTATGTTAATTTTTCTACTCACTGGTCTATTTCTGTAGCAGCCCGTGAAAATCGGGATGATGTCATCACTTGTTAAAAGTCATTCTCAGTGTGTGGTTTGTTATTTTTGATGAGATTACTCTCTAAAGTTAGCTCTTTAAGCTACCTAGCCTTCCCCAAGAGGAATTAATCTAATTGCTGCTGTGCTTAGAGAATTATGTAAAACACTGGACAGGTGTATTAACCAAGAATAGCAAGTTTTCACCTCTGAGCTAACTCCAACTTATCTGTTTTGATCTATCTTTTTGAGAGTGATCTTCCAAGGTACATAGGGTGTCTAATACATCCATTGGCAAGCTAAAAGGGCCCACCATCTACTCCTAGAGTTCATTTGGCTAGTGTAGAGCAAAGATTTTGCAACACCTCTTCATCTTCAACACATACCTATCCATCTCTTCACACTCAAGGGTACAACATCAATACCTATGAAGCAATTCACAGTCGTCAACTGCTCAAGCTCAGTCTTGACAAGCTCTTTTGAGCAACTAGCAATCTTTGAAAGCACAAAAATACACCATCTTGCTCAAATCCAAAGAAGAAGTACCTACAAGTTAACCAACTCTCGCATAGGCTAGGAGTGGAAAATTGAAGAACCAGACCAAGCTACATTTGGAAGATGAACTACTCCTGTTGATACATGGACACTACCTCTCAAAGTACTACATGGAACAACCACTCCAACAAGGGTTTGTTAGGGACGACAGACTCGAGAGGGGGGGGGGATGTTGACACTCAAGGTCAAGCACAAGCATGGAACCGCATCAAGGAAGTGGAGACACAAGAAGAAGGAGCATGTAGGGAGCTCCAAGAAGCACATGCCAAATTTTTAGAAGAAATCCCTATAAACATAGTGATTTTTATTACTAAAAACCATTGTAAATACCATTTCCCATTTTTGCAACTCCATTTTTTTCAAGCCAAGGAGTCCTCAAGCTTGAGGAGTATTAGAAGTATCTTCCTACCAATTTTCATAGTTTTTAGACTCCGTTTGAGCCCCCAAATAAGCCCTGAAACCTAATTTTTAACTAGGTTTGACCCTAGGTCTAGACGCTACCAAAACCACTCAAAAAACTTTAAAAATGGCTAGAGAACTCATTTTTTATGTTAGCTTGTTAGATATTTGAGATTTTTTAAGAGAGTTCTTTTGTAATCAAAGACCTTCCATTGTTCCACTCTTTGCTCTTACCTTGTGTGTGTGTGTGTGTATGTGTATGCATGCTTGTGTGCTTTCACTCATGCACTTGTGCCTTCACTTGCTCATGGTCTTTATACCAGTCCTCATGTCTCCTCAATATCCTACTCAGGGTAGTATTTCTTTAAGCCAATGCTCCTACATAACTTCCTTACTCTCCAAATATCACATGGACTCATGTAAAGAGATGCATCCCTCAACCATGACCCTCCTGAAGCTTGCAATGATGTGCCATCCTTCCCTTATGCCAATGCACTCGGTAGCATAAGGTATTTAGTCTCATGCACCCGACCTGATATATGATTTGCTGCTAACTTTCTCTCCTAATTTATGAAGAACCCTACAAATCTCCATATCTAATAACTCAAAATCTGCCTCCTTTGCTAGCTAAAGCAAACAATTGACTTTTCCTTGATATATCACAAAGATTTTACACATTCAAGCCTTCGTGGATACTCTGATGCAGATTGGGAGGGGTGCGGGTGATCCAGGTATAAGTGAATCTACATTAGGTTATTTCTTTACACTTGTTATTCCTCCTATCACATGGCAAAGTAAGAAGCAAACATGTGTCACACTTTCCTCTATAGAAATAGAATATGTCTCAATGACATCAGCAATCAAGGTAGGAATATGGCTGAAAATTCCACAAGCTGAAACTTCACTATTCCCTACTTAGCCAATCATACTCCACTGAGATAACCTCTTAGCAATCACACTCGCTCAGAAGCTCAAACACTCAGAGAAAACCAAACACATTGCAATGAAATTACAATTCATATGTGAGCTAGTACAAGATGGAAGTATTCAAATCATGCATGTTCGAATTGAAAATCAATGGGCAGACTTTCTAACAAACTCCCTTAACAAAATCAAGCATGTGGAATGCTATGAACACATGCCGTGAGCACATAGGCCTGATAGTAGGCTAATCAAGCTTACTAATGTAAGGAAAGTGTGTTAGGACTTAGTAAATTACAAGCCGTTGTACGTATCTGCACAATAATGCCGTTGTATATATCTGCACTTGTTGTACGGAAATGCCATTGTACGTATTTGCACAATAATGCTCTGAAATTCACAATAAATCTTGTATTTCTCAAGGGCTTGTAAATGCCGTTGTACCTGTTAGCACACTAAAATTCCCAATAATTTCTCTATTTTCTCAAGGGCTTTTGAATGGCGTTGTAGGTTTTAGCACAATTATATTCATGAATTACATCTTTGTAAAGCTACCCTTCATAAAAGATACGTTTATCAATGCCTTATCCATGATTTTGAGGCTTCCATCCCTCTCCCAAAACATGTACATTGTTGTGTTCGATCACTATTTGATAGTTTTAATATTTATATACTTATGCAGAATAGAAAGCTCCATGGTTCCATGTCTCCCTTTGGTTCAATATGAAATTTCACATGCTTGGTGACGTGCCTTCAAAGATCATTCATCTCCTTCTGTGAGTTGGCTTATTGTTGTTAATTAGCCCTATGCCATATTACAGAGAGCCCAAAAGCTAATCCAAATCATTTGGAGGGTAAGAAGAGATAATTTATACAAAAGCCTCTTTGGACTAGAGACTGAACACAACTACAAAGGTAACACTCACATTCAAAAATTTTTGCTTCATATCAAAGGCATCTGTAGGTAGGAAGAGGATTCATGAGGAAGAACCTCTACATCTACTTTAAAGACTAGTGGGCGTGCAATGCTTACAAGTCAACTAAACCAATGTGTGATCTCCTAAACAATAAACAAAGCAAAGAATCTCTTCTCGGTATGATTGATGACAATGTCTTTGAATGGTCTTTAGATGAGAGAACTTTGTGAGTTATCGATCAATCATTTCAAGAACGTTCCTGTGGTTTTTTATACTTTCTTTTGAGAGGTGTGATTGCATGGCCATCATCTCAGGGGTCAAATCCAAAGAAATCTCGATGTGCCCCTAACAGGGCAAGAAATCCTTGATGCAATTGATGCCCTCCTAAAAATTAAAAGCCAAGGTCTAAATGGGGTCACTAGTGAGTTCTCTAAAACCTATAAAGATCTTTTTGTGGTCCCTCTTTGTTTAGTTTGGTGCAAAGAACTTTTCTTTGGTGCCCTTGAAGATGTTTGAATGAAGGTTTTATTAAGCTCATCTATAAGAAAGATAATAAGAGCATAATTGAAAACTCATGGCCTCTCATGATGCTCCATATAGGATATAAGGTATTGACGAAGGTGTTTCTTAACCGCATTGTGAGCCATCTCCAAAAGTATCAATGAAGGTTAGAAAGGATTCATTAAAGATAGATTTATCCTTGAGGCCATGAATGCAGTTAAAACTCTTCAATGAGTAAATATGCCACCATTTGAATGATGGTTTGAATGTAGAGCTAATCCACCTCAATCATAATGCAAGTTTGATGTTCCAATAGTTCAAAGCTTATGAGGTGCTTATGAGAGAAGGAACCAATGTAGTAGAACTAGATAAAATCTACCCTAGAATAGATCTTGAGGTATAAAAAACAAAGTTGTACATCAAAGTGGTTGAGCTAGGTCAAGCTATGCTCGAGGAAATCCAACTCTTTAATCAAGGTAACCTAGTCAAACCAGAGTTGCACCTTTGCAAACTCTCAGAAAAATTAGAGAAAATGGAGGCTAAGTCTAAGCATTTAGAACTCAAAGGCCTCAATCAATAGAAAGCAAGAAAGGAGAAGTGCCAATAGAGTGATATGTTCCTAAATCAATAGTGGATGGAATTCCTCCTTCTATCATAAAGTACTCACAAGAATTCTTAAGAGAAGCTCAAGAAGAAAAATGAGGCATGGAACAAATGACTTCCCCATGCATTCAAGGGATAAATGCTTTTCATGATCAATTTCCCCAAGACATACCCTCTATATAAAGAGAGCAATAAGATGTACAATCGAGTGAATGATTAGACTTTGAATATAATTCCTTATAGGAGTTTTCTCATTTCACAGGCCCTTGGGAATCAAAGTCTGTTCAAATGAAAATTCTCATAGTAATGATTAGAAATGAGCAGCCATTCATACCTAGAAACACAAAGGTATTCAGCAACACTAAAGTTCAATTTCATCCAATATTAGGAGAACTACTTAGAGTTGTGGAAACACATTTCAGAACAAGTGTTGGTGATTGCTAGTTCCCACTCCCAAGTAGGACTACAAAGGAAATTTATAAAGACACCCATAGATAAGATAGGAGATATAAGTGAAGGAGAAGAAGGAAACAGTTATGTCCATATCACCTATCAAGGATACACAATGGAAGAAATCCTAGATTCAAGAGTAGGCATTTTCATTTCTACCACTTGCTTATGGAAACATTGGGGCAAACTAGCTAGATTTAAGAAGTATGTGAATGAAGCTACAAATGGTAGATGGACACATAAAGAAACATCTAGGGTTGTTAGAAGGAATCACTCTCACTAGGGGTGGTGTAGAGTTTGAGCATACCTTTTTCATATGTGAATTAGGAAAGAGCGATTTCTACAAAGCAAACTTGGGTAGACCTTTCATGAGGCAATTGTAGATAGTGAAATATTTAAATGCAAGATGATATTGAATTGATGCATTCCATAGGATTAGGCCCCTCATGGATGCATGAGGTCACACATTTATGGATGTGCAAGCTTGCAATGGAAGAAGAGAAAATATTAGAAGCTAGAGACATATGAACCTTAAGAAATGATAGACCATTTCACGGTCCAACCTATGCACCTATGATCTACCCAAATGAAAAGTTTGAATCCCATGGTTAGGTTGAAATCTTAGTGACAATGGGAAAGGCTATGAATGAAGAACAATGGATCCCTCATTATGATGAGGATGGCTATGAAATTTTGTTGTTCATGTGCAAACTACTAATTGAGAAATGGTATCTCACTATATACATACCAAAAGTTGAGAGAAATGAGGAAATAGAATCCACCATCATGGATACTTTTGTGAATCACAAGAAGAATTTGATACTTGATAGATGCTAAGACTCAAGAACATGAGTATGTTAGATACATAGATAGACAAAGAAAGTAAGAAAAATAAAGGTAAAAATAATCCCTCCACACAAGGAGAAGAAGAATCTTTGTTTGATGTATCAGATAATTTCAAAAAGTACGAGATAGAAGATAGAAAAATCATGGTGAGGATGCCGAGACATGAATCTCTTATGGGAGAACCTTATGAAAATTAGCAACAAACCAAGAAAGTTATAGTGATGATAGAAGATGGAGAAGAAAGAAGCCTATGTATAGGAGATGGTATGAGTGAGGAAGAAGAATGAGAATCCACAAATCTACTAAGAGAGTGTAGAGATGTATTCACTTGGACTTGTAAATATTTGATGGGAGTGGATCTAGACATCCATTGCCATAGGATCCCCATGGCTTTAGAAGGAAAAAAAAAAGAAAGAGAAACCATACACTCATAATCACACCTATGCAACAAAAAAGGAAGAAATAGATAGGTTGATAGAAGCTGAGTTTATCTATGCGATTGAGCATACAAAATGGGTTTCCCCCATTTTTGGTGTGCCCAAGAAGAGTGGAAAGTTACCCATATGTATTAACTTGAAGAAATTTAATTCTACCAAGATAAGAGATAAATATGTGTTTCCTATCATAGAACACCTATTATAACTTGTAGTAGGCAAGAAAGCTTACAAATTCCTTGATGGATTTTCAAGTTACAATCAAGTATCATAGCCCTAGGACATTGACATAAGACAATATTTTCCATAGAATGGGGAATCTATGTTGGAACATCAAGTTTACACTATGATTGAGAAGGATTTTATCTACATCTAAAAGCTATTGCTTGGATTATGTCAAAATATTGATTGAAGCATTCTTTTACTTATGCTCATTTATTGTATTTTTTAAAAAGATTTTTTATGGATCATTTACCATTGTAAAAGGATAGAGGTTTACACATGTTAAAGGAGAAAAAGAGAGCTCAAATTCCACAAATTTGTGGTGGTTGAGCTTGGCAATTAATGAATAAATCAATCATGTAAAAGTAGATCAAACTACATCTTCACTTTTCCTAGATTGTAGGAAAGTGAATTGATTCTCTTCAATAACTAATCCCACCTTCATTTGAATTCAAAATCCACTTGTATAATTCTTGGAGAGCTTTGCGAGTCTATATAAAGAATTCAAAACACTTGTACATTACATGGAACCAATATACATACACTTGTGGCCATCATTGTCTCTATCGTTCATTTCTCTTAATCATCTTCTTCAACAATAGTAAACTTGTAGAGGCTTCTGCTCTCTTTACAGAGCTTCAAATTGGATGACTGAGCATGCACTGAAAAGTTATTAGTGTCTAGTTTATGTGTACAAATGTTCAAAGCATTGGATTCTGTAGATTTGGAGAAATCATAGTTTTTCTATCTTGGGGTCTATCTCTCTACAGCCTTGGAAAATAGGAGGTACCACTATTGAGTGTCAAGTTTATTCCAAAAGCATAGTTTGCTTATTTCTTGTAATCTTGTGAATTCTATAAACTCAAACCTATGTGTTTCATTCCTTAGGGATTTTTTCCAATTATAATCATTTTGGTTGTTATGAGTATTTGAAGTTGATTGTTTCATCCAATGATAGCAAGTTTTTAAGCTAGTCAATGTGCAAACCTATATGTTTTGTGTCGACTCTTTCTCCTTGATGCTCCAAAATATATAGTGGATTTTATTGCACTTATCACATTTCTATAAGGTCCACTTGAGTCTCCATAAGCTCAAGGGCTGGTCCTATTTTGGTTGGTTGGATCAAACTTTGTCATTTCACAACTCACCTTTCTACCTCCTACGAGCTTCTCCAAGTTCTGTCACTGGCATCAAAGCTCGATCAAGATAGGTAACGACTTTCCCTCAATGATTGAGAAGCTTGATCCACACAAGTATGTGGCTTGTCAAATCAGAATGGAGGCCTATTTGCAAGGTAGAAATCTTTATGGAATTGTGGCAAGTGATGAAGCTATGCCTATTCCAAGACCAAAGGGAGAACCTACACAAGAGGAGACAGATAAGATCACACTTTGGTGTGCAAGGGATGCTCAAGCAAGGTCATGCATACTAAAAACTTATCTTTGAATTTCTATTACCACATATTAGAGGATGCGAAACATCTCACGAGACTTGGGATGCCCTAGAGATCTTCTTTTCTGCTAGTACCAAAGCAAGAAAGAACCATGTTTGGAACGAGTTCAACCAAATGAAGAAGACACCTAAAAAAACTATCAAAAAGTTTGTTACCGAGATCAAGGAGGTCGCAGATTAGTTAGCATCATTGGAGATCTCATGGAAGAAGAGGTCTTCATGAGGCAGATTATAAATGGAGTTAGAAGTGATAAGCAATGGCAATCTTTTACCACAACGTATGTTCTCATCATGCAACTGCAAACTTGAGACTTCAACATCTTTCTTGGAAAAGGCTTCAAGAAAGAGCCCAACAATAGCATAAAGGGAGGTAGCTCCTATCATGGAAAATCAACTAGTGCTCTATATGTAGATAAGAAGGAAAAAAGCTAAAAGTCAAGAAGGAGGAAGAAGATGAAGAGGATACTTCCCAAGGCAACTTTTCAAGCAAGAGCAAGTGGAAAGGAGTATGCTCTTCATTAACAAAGTCATTGAGTCACGCATGAATGAACTTCTAGTGACTCATAAAAGTCTGCACCCTATCACCCACAACGTAATGGAGAAGGAGAGGGTTCACATAAAGTGTTATCTAGGGTTCTTACCAAGATAGTCAACAATGGGAGATTTGAGAGGGATAAACGATTGCATCATGCAATTAGGCCATGCCAATTAGCTTATAAAAATGTTATAGAAACAACACAATTTAATCTAGTTTATGTTCAGAATGCAATTTTACTAATTGATTTCTTCATTCCTAGTCTTCAAGTAGCAGCAAAATGAGTGAACACGACATGAGTTTTCCAAACAATTGGATCAAATAGAAAAGTTCCATTAAACTAGATTATAATCAATAGCAACCATCTTATGCGACCAAGGGAAGGCAAACGGCGTACTGTGATGCTCAAATTGAAGAAAAAGTTCTTAGAGTGGGAGATCTTGTATTGACCTATAGTTTAAAGCAACATGCAAAAAAACTACAACAAAGATGATATGGTCCCTTGATCATAAATCAAACCTCCTTAGGTGGAGCCATAAATCTAGCTACCCTAGACCAAGATATACTACCTAATTATATAAGCAGATGGAGAGTCAGAAATTACATGGAACTCTTGAAGAAATAGATGTTCATGAGACTCTTAGGTGTGCAAAATAGGAAAAAGGAGGAGGAGAGAATAAAAGAAGCAAGAATAGAAGCCCTAGAGAGAATATGAAAACATAAGGAATGGATAAGAGAATGTGATGAGATATAGTTGTGAGATGCAGAACCTATTCCAATGGCCAACTATCATGTCACAAATATCAAAACCCTAGGAAACATACCAAGACAAACTTATCTTAACCTAAACTCATTGAAGCTCAGAGAAAAATTAATCAAATTTGGATTCCAAAGCGGACCTTGGAAAAGGCTCGAAAAGATATTAGAGAATTAGCTAAAGGGATCAATCACCAACTAATATGAAATCTCAAGCAAAGAAAAAAAAACAAGGCCAAAGAAACAAAGGAAGACATGTATTCAAGGAAAATACATTTATCAAGTTAAAGCAAAGAAATTGGCATGACATCACAATTACCACTAATGGTAGGAAAATAGAAAGAGAGCTACAAAAACAAATCAAATATGGAGATCGAAGAAAGCAAAAAGAAGATAAAGTCACCTCTTTGGCAATAGTGATAAGTCAAGCATCAAAGATATGGGTTTGGAGGCCCAAAGCATCTACACAACCCATAGAACCAACGACCCAACCATGAGGCCTACAAAGTTTGAGATACCATCCAAGGGTGTAGAGGCCAAAAGTAATCGGTATGCTGCCAACCATTGTTGTAAAGTGGATCACTATAAGGAGGAATGATCAGTTGTCATGCTACAGTCCAATGGATACCTCCAAAAAAAAGGCTGCATCAATATCTGCAAGAACATTGATAGCTTCAATGTGCAACAACCATGTGCCTTTGGCATAACTGTGTGTGGAAGGAGAGTCCAGCAAAAAGAAAAGAAGAAGAAAATTAAGAAAGAAGCTTCTCTAAAGATAATATACCTGAAGACATATCTCTGCAAGAAGCCCCGTAGGGGCACGCATCAGGCGACAACACCAAGGAACGAGGACCCGAAGAGTGGAAACAAAGAACAAGATCCAAGACCTTTCAAGGGAAGTTGCACACAGCTTCCTCCTCTACAAGACGTGTGCAATGAAAAGAAATGAACAGGCTAAAAGTAAGCATCAAGTCCCAGAAAATGTGAAGTCAGATTTAAAGAAAAAAGCTTTGAAGCATCAACCAAGAGACCAAAAATGATGGAAGGTTGACCATGTGATGCGTGCGGCGAAAGAAGTAAATAGGCTCTAGAAAATACAATAGGGTCAGATAGGTGAAGTCAAAGACATATCAGAAGACCAAAAGCTAGAAAGAGGATAGGCTGAGAAGTTGAAGAGGGTGACTAAGAATATAACATTCTTAGCCACTGATGGCGTGCATGGCCACTCGAATTTATACAAAAACCCAGATTTATGAATATAAGGAACACCAAGGGGCAAACAGAAGCAAAGGATATAATTTGGATAGAGTAACAAATTGTATGGCAATCCTTATCGCTTCTTCGACCACTAGGTGCATGTATTCAGGAGCCATAGACAAGCTACAGATGAAAAGCAAAGCCTGTCAAGGGATGATAGAGACAAAGAGGGGGAGAGTGTTGCAGAGAAAAGAGGTGCCCCAAAATTTTCAAATTAATGGGCATAAGTTTCTTCTTCAAAATTCTAGGAAATTCCCATGAAGCTATGTAAATGCACTAGAGGAGTCCTCTAGATGCATAAGCCCCAAATCATTGTAACATACTTCTTGTAAAATAGTAGAAAATAAGAAATTAGTCAATGAAGTGCCGGTGACTTGTGTGAAAGGAACATTTTTAGGGCACATGTATATAAGTCACTTTGTGACTCTTTTGTAAAGACTTTTGACCATTGTGAGAATCAAGAGCACAGAATTTGGAATTTGTTTCTTCTCCTCTCTGTATCTTCTTCCTTATGAGTTTGCATGCATGTGTGATGCTTGAAAAGAGTGCATAGAAGTGTTTTCTATCCATGAAATTGCTTGTTTGTTGTTGGTAAGGTGTGTGTTAAGTGTAGGAAGTGCTAAAGTGTAGGAAGATCATTCCCAAGGCTTAGTATTTTGCTCATAACTTGAAGCAGGAGTGTCAAAATTGAATGAAAAGACCACCATTGGATACATCTTCTCAAGAGCTTCGAAATGAATTTGCTATTCACTATATCTAGAGTTCCGAGCTGAGAGAAAAGCTCAATTTACTGTTGACTAATGTTCCAGTGTCACGACACCATACCTGACCTTGAAAGCTTGACTGTGATGGATTTATACTTACATGTACTTTGTTAGACCTCGATTGCATTGACCATCATTTGAATGCATGTCTCCATACACTCGGCTAGGTTTGGATACTCCTTGGATTGATAATTAAAGCGTGAGTCCCCACTATATGCACTTGAGGGGGATTGAGGTATAGTCTCTTTCTCCACAAGTCCCTAAGTCTTTACTTAGGTACACACTGTGCCTTTCACACCATTCAGGTCATGCATTTCCAAAGTATGCATTAATATAGGACCACATTACATGACCGTGCATAGACACAATTGAGAAATCTTATGCACATGCTACACACTTGACATATGTCAAATATTTTATTGATACTAACCTCTTTCTTCTTGTTTTATGACATTGTTCCAAAAAAAAAGAGAGAAAAGAAAAACAAAAAGAGAATGGACAGGATTGTGTGCTTGATGAATCTCTGATGCAAACCATCAACAAGGACAACCATCATTAATAACAGAAGACAAGCAGATGGTCAATCACCCTGCTGGAGCACAACACAAAGAGATGAACAGCTACAAACGTTTCACCATGGTAAGACTCGACTACCTCAGCAACACTACAACCATGATAGCTTAGGAAACCTCTTTGTTAGCATACCCTTGAGCACTTTGCTCAAGACGCAATTCCTTGCACCATACTTCTTCCAATGCATTTCCCATGTACGCATGCATAGGGCCACATTACAAGGCCGTGCACAATGCACATATTGTTTTCAATCCATGCACTAATGCACTTACCCATCAGTAATTATCGGTTACAAGTACTTGGCATCATACTATGAAACTCATGTTTCAAAGATCTAGAGAACATCACGAGTACAACATCAGTTCCTATGAAGCAATTCACAGTCAACTGCTCAAGATCAACATTCACAACCTCATCTGAGCAACTAGCACTCTTTGAAAGCACACAAATACACCATCCAACTCAAATCCAAAGAAGAAGTATATATACCAAGACCAAAACTTGCACAAGCTAGTAGTGGAAAATTGAAGAACCAGGCAACCGACCAAGCTACATTTGGAAGATGGACTACTCATGTTGATACATGAAGGACACTACCTCTCAAAAGACTACACAAACAAACACTTAACAAGGGTCTATCAAGGATGACAAACTCGAGAGCGGGGGAGCTTGTTGTAGATTTGAGCTTTTGTAAGAGAGATCTTTTGTAATTGAAGACCTTCCATTGTTCCACTTTTTGCTCTTGCCTTGTGCACGTGTATGTGTATGTGTGTGCATGCTTGTGTGCTTTGAGTCATGCACTTGTGCCATCACTTGCTCATGGTCTTCATTCCAATCCTCACATCTTCCAGGATTGACATTTATGAGGTATATCTCCTCACATTGGTATCTGCCATTGTGTCAAAGTGACACTGTTCCCCCCTCCCCCCCCATTAAGCTTCTATGGGAAAAGTGTGCGATGCCACAATGCATGTATTTTTTCTTTGAATGGAAATCCAATGGCATGGAATTTTATGCCACACCTCATCTAATGGCTAGGCTTAGAATGATAATCTATAGCCATCAGAGTTCACACATAGAGCTCCTCTAACTTGGATGTTAGGGTTCCACAAATCTTGGGGCTCCCCCAATGCCGTCTTGTGGGATTTGAACTCATGACCTACTAGCTAGGAGAATGATGGGCTAACCACTTGCCCCAAAAGCCATGGTTGAGGATTTCTTCCTAGTCCTCCCTCTTAGGGTGTGGTTCAACCATCTCCTACCTATCATTTCTTGAGTTTAACACTCTCTTCTCCTTCCAAAGATCATTGTTCTCAATGATAAATCCTTGATCTTCCGTTGAATTGATGTCCTCACCCTTGCATAGTCTCTTGAACCTTCTTGTTCTCAAACTTGGTCTCTTGAACCCTTACTCTCAACCTTGGTCTCTTGAACCTTTCCTTTCTGTGTCTTGGCTACTTGCCTACGAACTTGCCTTGATCGCAACCTTGGTCTCTTGAGCCCCTTGTTCTTAACCTTAGTATCTTGAACCTGGTTCTCACCCATGCTAGGTATCTTGGATCTTGAATCTAGTGCTTCTGAGCTCCTTGTTCTGAACCTTAGTATCTTGAACCTAGTTCTCACCCATGCCAAGTATCTTGGATCTTGAATCTGCTCCATCCATTGGAACGCTCTTTTGGAGACCTTTCCAATGATATCTTACACATATAAATCTGACCTACAGATTGGGAGATACACTCAAATCTTTGTTAAGCTCACCTTTGAAAGCGACGTATGTGTCGATTTAAGCTGTAATACCAATTGTGGGATTTGAACTCATGACCTACTAGCTAGGAGAATGATGGGCTAACCACTTGCCCAAAAGCCACGGTTGAGGATTGCTTCTTAGTCCTCCCTCTTAGGGTGTGGTGCAACCATCTCCTGCCTGTCATTTCTTGAGTCTAACACTTCTCCTAATAATGGGAGTCTTTCAACGTAGAGCACCATGAATCATTTTTGGTCACATAATGGTGGAATATTGAGTATATCTAATAACCCCCTCCCCCTCAATGTCCATTCTACAATAAACTGCCTCCTTGATCTAATGGCAAGCTTTGGAAAGTGTCAATGAAGTTGCTCTTTTCAACGAGCCTTGGTGAAGATGTTTACTCCATTTTCTTCAGTTATCCAATGGCTTATCTCCATGATCCCTTCCTTGATCAACTCACACAAAATAGTGATACTAAATTTCTATGTGTTTGGTATGTGAATGGAAAATAGGATACTCGATGATGGCCATGCAACTTTGGTTGTCACACTTCAACCTTGTAGACTCTTGTCCTTGTATTCCTATGTGCTATAGGATCCTCCTCAACATATATATATATATATATATATATATATATATATATATATATATGTGTGTGTGTGTATATATATATGTGTGTGTATATATATGTGTGTGCGTGTGTGTGTGTGTTTGTGTGGAAAGATAGCTCACGATTCATAGAAGTTGACTACATAGTGTTAGGATTTTATAGAAGACAAGAATCATGAATGGATGACCAATGGCCATTGGCTGAAGATTGAGAGTTGAAAAATAAATCATAGTTGGGGGCCTGGGGCGTATAACTTTCGACACCTACTTTCCTTTACACACATACTCATTTACACACATGTTCTTACACAATACATAGAGAAGAAAGTTGATCTTGAAGCCTCCAAAGACTTTACTCAGGAATCGTAATTACGTATATATTTCCGAAAGGTCTAAATTTCGAATAATTCGAGCAGAATACCAAAAAACAATCAACTTTCCGCTCTCAAAAATCCAAGGCCATGGAACAAACATTGGAGAGGAAAATCCACATGCGCAACACAAACATGTGCAAGTCATGAATGCAATTCCCACGTACACAACATGAGGTTAGGTGAAGTTGCAGCACGCGACACCAACACATTTATAGCAGTCGATTGAATTTTTGTTTTTTTTTTTATTGAGGAGCTTGAATTGATTGAAGTTTGCCACTAGCTCCAAGCAAGATCTCTCTTAAGCTGAGAGAAGGAAGACCATTAATGGAGCAGTAAAGGTCGAGGTTAGACCAGTATCTTTTGTCATTGGTAAGGATAATGAATAAATGAGATAAATCTTCAACTTCTCCATAGAAAGCAGAGAGCCCATTGTTGACATTATGTTCCCTAGCTTTATTGCTAGTCTAGACACCCTGGTGAATGATCAGCCACAACACAAATGATTGTTTAGCATAAGAAGGAAAAGCCCAAAGCATCTTGAATCTATATTTCCATTTGTGAGCATTCCATTGGATTTGCCACTTGATGTTGAGCTTGGTGAGAATGGATTGAATAGAGGTGGAAGACTTCTTGTATTTCTTGTAGATATCCTCATCAACTTGAGGAAGCCCAACAATTCTGTGAGAAAGATAGTCAGCAGTTTTGGCCACAAGCCATTCCCTTTTCTTGACAAGAATCTGTTAGTAGGCCAAAGACAAACCATCAAAACTTATAATCTCATGAATATTGAGCAGCATGTTATTATTATACAGAGAAGACCAATTAATAAAAAAGAATCTCCTACATTTATTGAATTTGATGGAGAGAGGGGGTGAGGGATCAAATCATCCACACCATAAGGAATCCTATAAAATAAAATGGAAGATATTAGTAAAATCAATGGGCAGAGAGAAGCCATCCTTTATTTTCATTCAGGCATTCCAAAGAGAACAAACAAGATGACTGCCTTCGGGAGTATAAGCTTTACGGTATCAACTTAGGAGCATCATAATTTCAACACAATTTACTAATATAGTCCAACAAGAGCAAGTCATGAGATGTTCTTGAGTTCTTGCCCAACATTGCTCAGTACTTAATTTCTTTATGTGTTTTTCTTAATTTCTTTATGTTGTGTTCTTGCCCAACATTGCTCAGTACTTAATTTCTTTATGGGAAATCAGATAGAAAAGTAGGGCACATGGATGATCATCGATCCGAAGTTCGGTCATATATGTGTTTTTCTACCAGGGTGGAAAGTGTCATTGCTGAGTTGTAGGGTGAAAGAAGGGGTGACTTGAACGAACTATCACCCCTCTATTTTTTTCAATTCAATCGCCCAATGACTAAAAGAGGAATAGAATTGATCATTATTCTATAGAAAGCATGAGATGAGATTTTGAGGTCGCATGTGCCCCTAAATCAGGTCATTGGAGCATTCGCCATACCCATCACGCATGTGCCTTCAAATCTCTGATCGATCACCTCAAACGTATAATTTGGTGAATGGATGAAAGATGCATGTGCCCTTGCTAAGAGTCATTCTATCTAATCTCAGAAGTCCATTTCCAATCCTCATTCACATTTATGTACACTTTCATTCTATTCCTACTCTTCCACAAAGAGCAAACCAACTCGAACCCTCTAGGAGTGACTTGAATAGGGGAAACGGTCAGAGTAAGAAGGTCAAGATCCTTCCATCGAGGGAGGTGGATTAATGTAACAACATTTTTTTTAATGAAAATCAACTTAGTCCATGACCCTACCAAGTTGTAGTATGCTTTGATCATCTATTTGGTGGGCATCTTATCAGCCATCCCTACAATGTTTAGAATGCCCAATCAACTGTTGTCTTTTCAGTTCGTACATAGATTCCATTTGGCCTTGGGCATACATCTTCTATTGGGATCCTTTTTCCAAAGGAATTTTATGTAGGAACTTTCTCATTTTGCTAACTCTTTGCCTTTCAGCCTTCAACATGCCAGAAAATATATCATAGACAAAAGAAAAAAGGTGTTAATCACCAGAACATGCCTTTCGAGGTGCATCTGCATCTCTTTCCTACAGGAAAATTTATGTTCAAGTTTAGCAGAAACCAGTTCCATATCTACCCTATAGAAACTTCAAAACGCATCGATATTCAAAATAATATGAGGATTTGCCCGCTAGGGAGGATCAAACAACCCTGATTGATCAAGAGTTCTTGGGTGCACCCCACGATGGCCTTGAAAGCAGTTTTAGAGTGATTAATTCTAGAATTGAAGACAATGGAGAAGATGTTAAGGCATTGCCGGAAGGTCCCAATGCTAGCTTCATCATTTCGAACAGAAGCATTTGTGTCAACTATAAAGAACCTCAATATCATTGGGTTCTTGTTATGTGGAAGAAATAGTCCCTAGATTTTCCCAAGCTAAGTGTGATGTTTGACTAGGTAGCTGAGGCGATCTTTGGAAATAGTGAAAAAAAACAAGGGCTAGAGGGAAAACCTATTTAATTGATCTTTTTAATCTAATCGCACACAAGAGTTTTCTATTTACGTTAATACACAATGAGTTGTTTCCTTCGTGGAGACCATCTTCATTAATTTGGGCCCAATCCCATATCCTTCAACGACTACAAAATGAAGTCCCACTCTAGGCGATCATAGGCCTTTTCAAAATCAACCTTGATGATAAGAAAGTCTGGGGACACCTCCTTAGAAAACTCCAGGTCTTCCCACATGTCGATAATGGCCTCTAGGATGAATCAACCCTTAACGAATCCTTCTTTATCTTCATTGATCCAATATCAAAGATGGCATGTAATCCGATTAGCCAAGACCTTCGCAAAGGACTTATAGCCAGTGTGTAGCATCGCAATCAGCCTCTAGCATCACAAAGGTCACACGTGAGGAATAGAAAGAGGGTCATATTCCTGTTACGCAAAAGAATTTCCAATTTTTAAGAAACCCGTGCCTGCCTTTCAGACATCATAGAGTGTTTTTCCTAGAGAATAATAAGATTAAAAGCAAGTGGTCCCCACATGAAGGCGATGAGAGGGTATACCTTTTTTGTAGAGCTTTCTAGATTTGTTTGATCTTTCCCCGCATTATGGGATTCAGGGGGTCTCATGGGTACTAAGCCCGCTCACTTGTATGATTATTTTCTTTGTTAATTAAAGTCTGAGAGAGTAGGCTATTGCCCAACTGTCATTTTCCAAAAAAAAAAAGCAGGGTCATAGTTCGTTGCAAAATAAGATCCACGACCAAACTTGCAAAACAGAAAATTTAGAGTTGAATGCACGTAAACTTAGAAAATGAACCTCATTGGAAGCTCGAACAGAAAATTTAGAGTTGAATGCACGTAAACTCCTATGTTGCTTTGATATGAGTTTGGAAAATGCTAGTCAGCCAAATGCAAGATGAATGGTATTACTCTTGACCCATTCATGTATGGCCAATTGATAATACCTTCAATCATTTAACTTTACAATGCAAGCGATGCTCTAATGGTAGGAAAGACTTGATTCACCTCTTCTCCTCTTGTCCTATGAGCATTTTGACTTATCCCTGCCCCAATTAGCTCCCTTTACTATCTCATCGAATAAAGTGGAAGTCAACACTGCTTGGGGAAGTGATTGGTTGCTTGTGTGTTTTATGGAATGTGGTTAGCAGTGAAGTGCTCTCAGAGATTTGGTAAGTCCCCCACAAAATAGTTGATTGAGAAATCCCTAGCCTATCTGAGTAGAAAGATTGAGTGATTGTAAGAAAACTCCCAGCTTTTAGGCACCATAGTGTGTTCATGCTAAAAAACAAGAAGCTGAAAAAACGTGAGTCTCAAACAAAGAGGATGAAATAATTATAAAGCTTCTTTCTAATTCTCACTAACTTTCTTGTTTTGTTTTTATGTTTTTTTTTATTTATTTGTGCTTTGAAAAAAAAACTTGACGAATCAATTGCATCGATATCATGTAACGATAGAAATGGCCATTTAATTTATTACAAATTTCCAAATTTCTACTAAGATTGATATTTTTTTTCAAATCTTGTAAACTTTGAAATCAAAGTTATCCAAAGGACCAAATCTTTTACAAGCTCATTCACAATGAAAGATCAGTGTTTGGTGAGGAATTACGCTATACTCTATAACTTGTTTGGTTAGGAACTTGTATACTCATTCAGAACTTGTATACTCTATAACTCATCTAAGGTAGAATTTACATAGGGAAAAAGTTTCTTTTTATCTAGTAATGCACCAATCAGATAGAAACATGTGGCTGCCTCCGTTGAACACAATGATAACATTAGTCCTTTCACGTGCCACACCATGTCGTCAAGTTTGGAATCTTGTTCCAGCCCTCCTCCTCGGCATAGAGTTGTTCCGAATGCTAAAATCTTCCACTTGTCCAAAACGAATTATTACTAAAATAAAAGGACATGCAGTATGATAGAACACATCAAAGGTTGAGATCTAAGGAACATGATTTCATTATTTTATTTTACTATTCAAGTAAAAGTGGGACCTCAAAGCTCCACCATTGCCACTACATTTTGGAACTCGTGGAGTAAACTTAAGGGAAACCAAATGACCGATACAAAGAGGAGACCATCTATTATCCTACTATAAACTTGATTCAAAAAAAGATAGCAAGTTTCAATGTCGAGCTCTTCAATTTTATCTTGCAACAATAAAATTGTCTACATATAGTTGTCATGTTCTTTGTAGGCGGGAGTCATGTCTTGTAGGACTTGCTCTTGTGAATGACCAAAATACGTGCGGAGTCAAGAAATATTTGATAAATGAAAAAATGCATTGATACCGAAGTGGAAATTTGTTTCATGCTGCTCTCATAAGGGAGAAAGTTCAAGTTCTGTAGGTGCTCCCCAAGGCTCATCGTGTGGTCGAGACTATTTCACTCGAATCAGTAACTTGAATGAGGTCCTCTTTCTCTTCATAGACTTCCTCTCTACTTGAGTTTGGAAAAATTCCATAGCAAGAAGATGGGTCTTCTGCATGGAGCCAAGCCAACATGTTTTCTTCTTCATACAAGTCTGCCTCTCGGTTATCCAACAATTCATCTTCCATACAAATACCAATTGTCTGCATCATGCTAGTATGTCTTTGATTGTCTAGTCCTTTTTCTCAAAATATCTGTTGCAACTCTTTTCCCTCTTGCTTTACCCACATTGTGTCCTTACTCCAGTCATGTAGCACATTGGCATGCCTTAACCAAGGTCTCCCAATCAATGGGGGAAACTTCCTTCTACCTGTGGCAACCTTAGAACAAAAAAGTCCAGGTTAAAGATGGTACCTTGTATCTTGACTAGGACTCTAGGGACCATTCCCATAAGCCTTACTATGCTCTGTTCTGCAAATGTTACAGTGAAATTGGTAGGTCTTGAAGGTTGTAATCCAATCTTTGTTATGCTATGTTCAGACATCAAGTTATTGCCAGAACCACCATCCACAATAAATCCCTGAAACTCATGTCCTCTGATACTGACTATTAACCAAGGACTCTTATAATCTGTGAGGGGTGCTTCCTCTACAATTTTATCTTTATGCATAACAACAGCTTTTTCTACTAAACTTGTTGTGGAAGCTTCATCAATTATCTACAAGATTTCTGACCTGAACTTTTCCATCCATCTTTCTTAAATAAAAAATATTGACCTCCTTTTTCATGGACTTGATTAGTCTTGAAGCTTCTGATTCCTTAAGAGCATGGGCTCCAATTGCGTTATCAAACTCCTCATAAGCCCTAGTAAATGCATGTCCAATGGCACCACTGGTACCTATGAGATTTTCTTTTTGCCTTGTATCTACACATGTGGTGGCTTTGTCTTCATATGTCTCTTTGTCTTTGTTCGATC
This sequence comes from Ceratopteris richardii, assembly GCA_020310875.1. Lineage (NCBI taxonomy): Eukaryota > Viridiplantae > Streptophyta > Polypodiopsida > Polypodiales > Pteridaceae > Ceratopteris > Ceratopteris richardii. Next base: position 44,797,321 of record CM035406.1, on the reverse strand, counting down.
CATTAATCCTTGATTCTTGACCTATTTTTACTTGAGCCTTCCCCTTGCTTCTTGTTTGCATTGTAAAAGATTCAATTTCTTCTAATTGCACCACCCTAGTATATGGTGAGGCACATTGACTTGATCTACCATTTCTTCTTTGCGCACAAAAATCATTTGAATGTAGGGCCGAGATGAAGATGCTTGGTTCTTAGGAGAACAATGAGTATAGTGATCCCTGGCCTCTTGGAAGTTCCTGCAAGGAGGGGCATTTTCTAGTAGAGTGCACCTACTTTGGTAATGCCCACATTCTCCACATCTGAAATAGATAATTGGCCTCCTTGGCCCATTTCCAAAGTTATCCCTATGTATTGGGTTGTAATTCTTACCTTGATTAGGTGTAGCAGCCATCACATTAGGTGGTGGTTGGGCTCCTCCTTGTGTCCAATATGTTGTTGCAGACATACCTCTTGACTCAAATTCTTGGGCCTCATGGCCATCTTTTCTGCATAGCTGGCAAGTTACACTTAGCAGTGGACACTCACTTACCACATGACCCTGCTTGCTGCACATGGTGCACCAAAGTGCACTTTTGATGCCACCTCCCTTGAATTCTTACAACTCCTATCGAAGTTGAGCCAGCTCTTCTACTTGCGCTTCCTCTTCCTTTTGTAGCTTCAATGCTTCAATTTCCCTACTCAACTGAGTCACAACACTCTCCTCTTCTTTATGGGGCTTATTCCTTTTTAACCTCTCAAGCTCTTTCCCTAGCTGAATTACTAGGTCTTCAAGTTCTACAGGATATGACAAATTGGAAGAGCTTGCCCCATACTACTGTCTAATTTGTTCCAATCTTGTAACTGTATTGATAAGTTCTTCTATTGTTGCTGTTGGTAAAACCAACTCCTTTATTTTACATTGTGTTGATATGGGAAGTGGTTTAGCCAACCACGTCTTGATAAAAAAATCATGGGAAGGGTCTGGAAGTTTGGCCATTAATGCCTTAACTCGCATAACAAATTCTGGAAAGGTATCCCCAAGACCTGGTCTTAAATTTTCTAATTCTTCAATAATGTTTTCAGTTGTGTTCCCTTGTTGGAACAATGTCCTAAATGCTTCCTTCATAAAGTCCCATGTGGTGAAATGATTGTTAGCAAACTGACTAAAACATTTGTCATCTAGCTCTTCTAATATTGCAGGGAAAGGAATAAAAAATGCATCTTCTCTTCCCAGGAGACCCCTTGTTTTACATAATGCTAAGAATCTCCTAATGTGCTCATCTCGATCTTCTTGTGCTAGCCATCTAAAGGATGGAAGTTTGATGTTCAATCTAGAAAGTAAAGTTTCCAAATCTACCTGGGCTTCCATATTCTTTAGTGATGATGTCGATGACGATGGGCTACTTGATCTTTGAATGACCTTCCTTCTTGTTGCTTTGCAAGGGACCACAAGCTTTGAGACCAGGGTGTGGTCATGAGATGTTCATACTCCTCTTAGTTTAAGAGATTTCCAATGGATGGAAGACTACCTCTTAAGTCAAGACAGTACTATCAGTACCCTTGAACTCTTCTACACTTTGTAGTTTGCTTCTTCTATGCTCAAATCTCCTTGTAGTCCCACCCGACATGCCAAATTTTGTTCGGGGATTCTTGTGCAGAAAGGGATTTGAGTGTTTGTAGGAGAAGGGAGAAAGATCACAAGAAAGATACAAACACTAAAAGCTTTTGTAGATTGATTATAAGGAGAAAAGTACAACGATGATGTATGATACAATACAAATGCTTTCTCTGCAAAATCCCAAAGAGTGCACAATCAACAAAGTTACAAAATACCCAAGGTTCTTATTGCAGTCAATCTTCTCTGCAACAGACCTCCACCTTCTCCAAGCTTGCACTTGTGCACACCTTGCACTCAAGCTTCCAATAGGGGGAGGGATGGACACCTTCTATCGACGCGCACAGAACTTCAATGGGACCTTGGGACCTTTGGTTGTATGACTTAGCACTTCTATGCACACTTATAAGTCACTCTTCTAGCACACCTTGCACTTCACTTCTGTGCATCGCACACTCATTGTATGACTCTTGCACTTCTCTCTTAGTCTAGACTATGCTTACCTTGCTTAGTCTTTAAATAATAATGCCTTGCCTTTATTTGAGTGTCCATTCATGTACGCTCTTAACTACTAGAGTATCTTGGTGCACCACTTTGATTTCCCAAGATTGTCTCCAAAAGTGGACAGCCAACGAATCCCTATTTTTTCCTGTAGTGACTTTAGACTAAAACAAAATTTTTAATTGGGGGCCCATACTTTCCCTTCCGTGTACGCAGCTGCTTCACATACCTTCACATTTTGCCTTTTAATTTCTTTAAATATGCACCTAAGAGAGGGTTCACCTAAATGTTCCAAAGCCTTTTAAAAACACTTTGAACCTTAGAGAATTACAGAAATACACTCTCCAACCCGCAACCAACTTTCTGCAATTACACCCTTTGTGAACAATTAATTGTGCACTACCTATGCACTTTGACACCCGACTTTCAACACTTTGACTTCACCCATGTTGAATTTGACTTTGAACATGTTGACTTTGATTGCTTTGACTTTGACCGTTTTACTTTGACTATGGATGACTTTGAACAATATGACTTTTATGGGCTCAACACTTAGGCATCCAAATTTGTCAAAGACCTTGTGGTTGAGTTTGTCCTAATTTCTTGGGTCTACTTTTGGCATGGTTGGCTGACTTGCATGGGAATTGGTGTTGCAAGGCTGGTGGTTCCTTTCCTTTTCGTACCTAGATTTGATTCATGCCTGGATATTCTTTCTTCTTGAACTTTGTTTGTGATGTAGTGGTTCTCTTTTAATATTTTACTTACTTCTTTGGTCGAATTGTTGTGGTTGTAATAGTCTTTGAAAAAGAAGAGGGGTCCTCTCTCCTTTGTCCTTCTCGATCATAGATTTTTTGATAGATACAACATCTTGTTTGCTCAGATTGGGCCTAGAGGAACTAAGAGAATGCATGCTACTTGGATTTGTGCTCATGCAATTCTCTAATTCTAATGTGATCCATTGTTCATGTACCCAAACTTGAAGAAGTTGTCTCTTAAGGTTTAAGTTGGCTGCATGATCATAGATCCAATCTTGACCCAAGACAAGTGGTTCCGTAAGGTCCTCATCTTCACACACTAGCATTTTGACTCTCATTGGAACATCTTGAATTTAGATGGGAAGCTCTACCTCACCCAAACATTGTCTTTCCACACCGCCCAATCCTATGAGATAAGCTTTAGTGGAATTGATGTTCAATTGCAGATCTTGGCAGTATGAAATTCTAACCGCACTTGTTGCTACACCTGAGTGAATCAATGCTCTCACACTCCTTACATTCTTTCCTTTTCCTACCTCTATGGTCATAGAGGGACTTCGGTCAATTATTCGAGAAGCAGTTGTACACGATGTTGGGCACATGGCCATGTGATATCCTAGGGCTTTTGGATTGACATCTAGGCCTAATCAACTTAAATTATTTTTCCTAACACGCCCTCAAGCCTCTGCATGTGCTTCTTCTCTGATCCTTAGCTCTTCTTCTTTTTTCTTTTTAGCAGTGTTGAGTCTCATTAGCATATCCTCTGTTAGAGGTTCTTGATATAGTTTGATTCGGCATCCACTAATATAGTTTGGCAAGAACATCCATGGATTGTGGAAAGTTCCTACTATTGCAACCTTTTCAACCACATAAGCCACTAAATGAAGCTAAATTGTGAGAATGGTTGTGGAAAGTTAGTTTTCAACCATACAAATCACCTCTGACTTCGGCACTATCTATGCTATCGCTCCTGATCTCTTTAGACGAGATCCATCATACCAAATAGCTGATTTCTGATTCCACATCCTTTAAAAGACAATCTTTGTAGCTACAAGGAGTAAAAATTGCAAAAACATGTGCCAACCATGAGAGTTGAGCCTTCTGACATTTTCATTTCGTGTCAAGGCCGCCTTTAGACATCTCATGCACCCAATAGAAGTCCGAAACTTTGCAACCACCTTCTTCACCTGTTTCTCTTCCATCTCGTGGAGCATGTAAGGAGCTCTGGGTAGTGATACTATTTTGTTCAGATTGGTAATTTTCCACAACTCTTGTATACAACCTCACTCTTCCAAGTTACCCCTTTGCACTTTGCTTTCCTTCTTTTGGATCGATGTTCTTATAACATCTCTCCCCCATACCTAAAAATGTGCATTGGGTCCACCAAGGGATTGATTAATAACTCACTCCAGTAACGGAGATTGTTAAATATCAAGAACCTTTTCATGCTGGTGAGTGGTGTTCCTACATCCTGGAACTCCTTCAAATTGCTTTCTTAAATTTGTCATTGTGCTTATGGGCCAATTTGTTCTTCACGTAAAACATGTCCACCACGTAGATATCTATGATTTCCTTTGTATACAATTTTTTGAAGAGCTTTGGAGTAGCATGCTTTGAGTCATGGTCTACATAGGGGAGAATCATTGTAACCCAAAATCCATAAACCTGAACATTCATCATAAATGGGCCACTCATGCATCATCCACATAAGTATACCTTGCACTCACATGTGAAATCTTTTTAAAGATTGAGACATGTCATGAACAATAATCCCATCCCATAAAGTTTCAATCTCTTTCAAAAGTGGTGCAAGGTATATATCCATGTTTTTGGCCTTATACTTACCTATCACAATGAGGGCTAACAATAAATGTCCCTTTGTTGTGTCCAACCATGGTGGGATGTTATAGTTGAAGAAACATAGAGGCCATGTGCTCCATGAAGAGCTCCATAAACCAAATGGATTTACACCATTGATAGCAAAGCCTAGATGTATATTCTAAGTCTCTCTAGTAAAAAAAGGCCACTTACTATTTATGTGTTTGCAAGAATCAAAATTAGAAGACACTCATATTACACCATTTGTAGATCTACTCTTTGGATGCCATGACATTAACTAAGCTATTGATTTGCATCTGAACATGCTTTTTAGTCTTGGGATATTAGGAGAGTGGCAAAGAAGCTTTGTTGGGACTACTTCATCAACAAGTTCTTCTCTAAACCTTTTCGTGCCATACTTTCGACATATATGGTGGTGCTCATACTCATTGTGAAAGAGAACATGCATTTAGAAAGGCATGAATCCTTGTGTAGACCATACCAATGGATTTTCAAAGCTTCTTTGCATCTCCAATGTTGGAGGCATGTCATTACCATTTGGCAAAAGTTGATCTTTCAAAAGCCTACAAGGGATAAGTAATTACAATGATATTAGTAAATAAACTTATTTTGATGCAATAATGAGATTTTATTTCGATTCCACTCTACCTGAACAATTTAGAGATACTACTACCTAACCATTCTTTAAAGGATTCAAGATTGAACATCTTGAGTGATGCATATAGAAAAAATATATTTGTCCCATCGTAGAGTGGTAAATAAGCTACTTTTTGCATGTTCTCATGTTCTTTGTCGGCTTTTGACTGTGGAATTTTTTACGTATCCATGGAACCCATGATATCATCAACGTTATCATCATCTTTGTCCATCTCATGAAACACCTCAAGCATTTCTTTCATATTTTCCTTTTTAATCATGATTCTAGTACCTTGTCCTTGTACTTCCCATTTTGTTCCCTTCTAAGCACGAGAGGTAGACGATGCAATATCGTGTGGGTCTTTCTGCTCATGAGCTGAACCATGTGACCTAATGCATATGTCTTGTAGTCTATATTCATCGAAGGATCCATATTCTCAAACGTGTGTAGTACAAATCCATCATTTAAGAAATATTTGTAAATTTCACTAAGTGCAAAAACATGTCATTCTCTCCTTCGGATCCAAAAATGCCATCTGATACCATGTGGAGATGCTAGGATCTCTCTCTCTATCTTTGTCTCTCTCGTTATCTACCTATCTTCTCTCTCTCTCTATGTGTATGTATGTACATGTGACATGTTTGTGTATGTGACTTTATGTATGTGTGTGTGTGTGTATATATATATATATATATATATATATATATATATATATATATATATATATATATATATATATATATATATATATATATATATATATATATATATATATATATATATATGTATGTGTGTGTGTGTGCGTGTGTGTGTGTATGTATGTGTGTGTGTATGTGTGTGTATGTATGCATGTGTGTATGTATGTAAAATCCTAAAATCCTAATCCTAAAACCCTTATCCAAAACCCTAATCTGTTAAACCCTAAATCTAAAACATATATATGTGTATGTATGCATATATTTGTGTATGTGTATATGTGACATGTGTATATGTGACATGTGTATATGTGTATGTACATGTAACAAATATTTAGTCTAAAACTATTGAGTTTTATGTTTTAACTATATTTACTATTATTAATATTAAATTACTAATGTTTTATAAATTTTATTATATATACTAATATTAATCTTCAAACCTTAATTTCTTATACATTTGTTTTTGTAAACTAATATTTATTCTAAAACCATACCTTTTTTACATATTTCATTATATATACTAATATTTATCCTAAAACCCTAGTCTTTATATATTTAATTGTATATACTAATATTAATACTAAAACCCTAGTATTTTATATGTTTGATTATATATACTAATATTGTTTCTAAAATCCTAATTATTTGTATATTTCAGTCAAGTAATTAATAATTATTCTAAAAGCCTAGTTGTTTATATATTTAATTATATATATTAATATTTATGCTAGAACCCTAGTTTCTTATATACTTGATTATATGTACTAATATTAATCCTTTAACCCTTTTGTTTATATATTTAGGTATATATATTAATTTTTATCCTAACTTTTTTGAGATATTCAATTATATATAATAATATTGATCTTAAAATCCTATCTTTCTATGCAGTTAACTATATATAATAATATTAATTCTAAAACCCTAGTTTTTAAGGTTTTAAGTATATATAGTATTATAAATCCTAAAATCCTTTTTGTATATATTTGACTATGAATACTTATATTTATCCTAAAACAATATTGTTTATACATTGAAAGATATATACTAATACTAATCTTAAAATCCTAATTTTTCATATATTTAAGTCTCTCTCTTTCTCTCTCTCTCTCTCTCTCTCTCTCTCTCTCTCTCTCTCTCTCTCTCTCTCTCTCTCTCTCTCTATATATATATATATATATATATATATATATATATATATATATATATATGTGTGTGTGTGTGTGTGTGTGTGTGTCTCTCCTAAAACCCTAGTTACTTATTAAGTATACTAACATTAATTCTGAAATCCAATTTCTTTATAGCTTTATTTTTATATACTAATATATATTCTATAGCCCTATGTATGTATGGTGTATGTATGTATGTATATGTGTGTCTATGTATGTGTGTATGCATTTATGTATGTATGTATGTATGTATGTATGTGTATATTTATGCATGTATGTATGTGTGTGTATGTATGTATCTATGTATATGTCACCTCTTGTCATACATGTGTATGTGCGTATATGTGTACATGTATTTCTATATGTATGTCAAATGTGTATATGTGTGTATGTATGTAAAACCCTAATCCCAAAACCCTAAACTTAAAACATGTATATGTGTGCATGTGTGTATGTATATGTGTGTATGCATGTGTGTATCTATGTAAAGCCTTATAACCCTAACTATAAAACATGTATATGTGTGTATGTATATGTGACTCGTGTGTGTATGTGTATGTATATGCGACTAAGTACATAAATTTATCCTAAACGCCTATATTTTAATAAATTTATATTTATTTATATTGATATTAATCCAAAACCCTTAATTTTGTATACATTTTATTATATGTACCAATATTTAGTCTTAAACTCTAGTTTTTAGTCTTAGAACCCTAGTTTCTACATATTTGAATATAGGTTCAAATAGTAATTGAAAAACACTTTTTTATACATATTTAAGCATATATGTTAATTTTTACCCTAAGATTTTTACATATTTAATTGTATATAATAATATTGATCTTAAAACCCTACTCTTTATACATTTAATTATATATACTAATATTTATTTTGAAGTCTTAGTTTTTAAGGTTTTAAGTATATTTACTATTATAAATCCTAAAATTCTTGTTTTTATATATTCAATTATGTATACTAATATATATCCTAAAACCCTATTTTTTTATACATCAAAATATATATACTAATACTAATCTTAAAATCCTAAAATTTTATATATTTGTGTATGTGTATGTGTCTGTATGTATAAAAGTGTGTATGTGGATATGTGTGTATGTACCGTAAAACCATTATCCTAAAACATGCATATGTGTGCATGTGTGTATGTATATGTGTATGTTTATTTCTCTCTCCCTCTCTCTTTTTCTCTCTTTCCATGCATGTATATAAATCACTCATATCTATGTAATTTTGGAGAACTCCTCAAAGCACAATCGATGTTCCCTCTCGTTGAACTAAAAACACATGCTAAAAAGCTCCTAGAAAACAAAACTAAAGAAAAATTAGGAAACCCTAAAAGCAAAAATGAATAGAGAAACAGAGAGCTTGAAGGATTGCATCACTTATCAAGATGCAAGAGAGAGAGATGTGTGTGTGTAGAGAGAGAAAGAGAGAGAGAGAGATCTTTTTGTGCATGTGTGTGTAGAGGGAGAGAGATCTGTGTGTGTATGGAAGGAGAGGGGAAAGATGTGTGTGAGGGGAGAGACAAAAAGCAAATAGCAAGCACAATGTAGGTGCAATGGAGATGCATTGCGTGAAAAAACAGAGCACTTAGCTTTCGAGTTCAAAACACATGACAAGTACTTGACTTTCAGCTTTGGGTTCTTAAACATGGTGTCGGTATAGGTGTCCATATAGGTGCCACTATAGGCACTGGTATAGGTGTCAATATAACAATCAATATCTTCAATAGAATACTAACACTTATATCATCCCTTATACCAGCGTCTAAAATTTTCTGAAGCTCATACAGATGGTTATTTTTCAATGGTCATACTAACATGGGCCTGGCCATCAGTATGGCTAGTGTGGTTTTCCCAAACATTTCCAATGGTCATACCGACATTGGGGGTGACCTTCCATATGTCAAGCATCAGTATGAGGCTCATATGTTGTGGTGAATGCCTTACATTATGCACAATTTTTAAAAAGCTATTTACAATTATAGGCGAGCACAATTGAAGCATTATTAAAGTGTTATAAAATCTTGGGTGTTTATTCCCACCTCTCCATTAATGTTTGATCTTTATATTATCAGATAATTGCTAAAATGTGAACCTAAGTGATGGAAAATGCTCTTATCACTTTCCCAAGACCTCATTCGAATGGGCATATTCCTTTTCATAGAATCTTTTCATCCAACATTCTAAGTGGAAAGTTTGAAGCCTAGCCGTTATATATCTCTATTGTGTAGCTCACACACGTCATATAATAGAAAAGGAAGCCTAAGGGAATTCGGTATCTGCCTTGACCTTTGGGATCTCTAGGATTTTTTAGTATAATATGACAATAGAAATTGGCAAGTTGGAAAATGATACCTAGGTCAAATCTAATGTACATTTATGGTTCTCCTATATGTGTATAGTAAGGATAATCGACAAATGGATGTAACAGGTCCCACCATCAATCACAATCCCTCATACAATCTCCATAGATCCTCTAGGCATTCCATTTCCAAGCAATCAAGCTCTCCCCGAGGTCCTCATAGCTATGGATCTCGGAACGACCTTCTCTGGCTTTGCCTATGCAAGGACAAGTGGCCTGAATTGGAAATAAGCAGCATTTTCACTTTGACAGTCGTACAGCAGGGGCAGCCACATAGTGCAGAAACCATAGGAGTGTGTATTACATCCCCAATCCCTCTATAGATGAATGTCTTCATCTAATGGTCAAAGAATGGGTATGGTTTGTGTTTCTTGCATATGAAAAGGCTCCTCAGGGCATTCCATTTCCAAGCTTTCAAGTTGAGTAATTACAGCAGATCTGATACATGCATTCGAAACATTTGGAATTAATGTCAGATTCTTTCCACATTGGTTCAAGATTCTATATACCGAGCATAATGTGACTAGTGTGATATGTTTACATATGGAGTATGTCATTTTATGCAACAATGTAAGTACAAATATAACAAAGTAATTTCTTTAATATGTATGAATCTAAATCATTCAACAATGCAAATGTAGGAAATGGCTCCTTGTAGTGTGAAACGAAAGGTTTCCAATTCAAATTATGGCATTATGCTCTGTCAATCCACTCAAAAGGGATTTTTCATACATATGATGTAGAAAATGACATAGAAAAGCAAATCCATATACATCTCGCATACATATGTGATGTAAAAAATGACATACAAAGGAAAATACAAAGCATCAAAGCAAATGTACAAAAATTGATAAGAATTGCTTGAATAATATGGATGATCGATGCTTCTAATGTTTGGAAAAAAATAAAAGGACTCGGTTGTCTTTAATAGAGGATTAATTTTTCTATCAAATTCTTATAATATGTTGAACATGTATTGTCATGGACTATGACACCTTCAAATAGGTGTTTGTCAATGTCTTAACCAATATTCGTCATTTATCCATGGGTAGCATGCTCATTCGCCTAAGTGACCTTTGGAGGGAACCTTCCCATTCACCTCTAGAGCTGTTTGCTGTTCTTTCCGTCAACTCAAGACATATGGAAATGAAAGATTAGAGCTCGAATTACTTTTCAGAGCTCTTTAGAAACTTGACGATCAACGCTATGATGCTTAAAGCCCAAAGGGAGGCCTGAGAAGGACAACTTTCTTCTTCTATGTATGGCGTAAGAAGATGTGTGTAAATAAGATCAGTAATGAACAGTCATCTGAGCCTAGTTATAAATAAACAAGGAAAATATGCGCAAACATGACGATTCATACACAAAGAGATAGAGAGATAGAAAGAGAGAGAGAGAGAGGATGAGAGGGATGGGATCTCTCAAATGCATAAATAGTACATGAAAGGGTTATTTATATATATATATATATATATATATATATATATATATATATATATATATATATATATATATATATATATACACGCACACATACATAGATACATAAGACTACCTTTGGGCATTAAACATGGTCAAGCTTTTTGGTGGTTAGATAAGGTTGCACGTGGCTGATAAAAACAAAAGGCAATTATCTTTCAAAACGTATTATGACAAAAGGTTACAATCCTCCCCTTTTCCTACAATAAGAAAATACTTTGTAGATTATTGAATGCCATATTCAGGCATGTGTGATTAAACATTTATATTGGGATTTTTGATATGAATTATTAGGCTACCACATTGGCTTTGTTCTACTTGATTGGGTTTGTTTTACCATATTGAAGAAATTTGAGTGTAAAATACATTGGGTTTTGTGCAGAAACTAGTATTTATCATATTGGATTTGTTGTGCTCCATTGACGTTGTCTGAGTCATTCGGTGTTTTTGTTTCTGACTGCCACGAGATTCACCTTGTTAGGCTAATGGAGGCATATGGTGTTTTCCTTGATGATTGTCAAAAGGGTAATCTATATTAGATATGCAATACTTCTTCCACCTTTGAATTCCATCCTTCATGATTTCCAAATAGACTCACTAGAAGGTTGATTTCTCCATGTATGTTTTCATTTGGCATATCCTTTTGGCACTTGGAAAAAAAACGGATAAATTATGAGAAGATCTTACCATAGAATTCATTGATCCTTAGTAATGTCTAATCACTACAACATATGAGCCTTATACGGGCAAAACTATTGACGAAAATACACACAACCAATATGGCCACAACATTGGTATAAATGTTAGTATACACGTTGGTACAATAACGTTAGTATACATTCTAGCGAAGGACATTGGTATACGTGTTGGTATAAAGCACCAATATTTACCTTTCATAAATGCATCCATATTGATGAGTTCCGAGCATCGATATACACGTTACAATGATCGACGATATAAACATCGGTCAATCGATGGTATAAGCATCAGTAATTCGCTCAAAATATCAACACCTATACTAACAAGCATATTTGCAAATGTATTTTTGGGTAGATTGTACTGTCTCTTGCTCCAACAACATGAAAATGTTGTTGTTTACCAAAGGAATATATACTCTGCGCAAAAGAAAAAATGAGTACATGTTGTACTCTAGGGGTTGTCGATTTAAGGTTTGATGAACGGCAACCAAAACAAGATTTGATAACGCAAATCACATTGTCGAACATAAAAAGAGACATGTAAGAGCACAGTGAACCATCAACCATGTACAAAAGAGGTCCTTTTGGAAAGACTACTCCCATCCATGGCACTCCCTTTGGCAGGACTACTCCTATCGATGGTACTCCGTTTGGAGGAACTACTCCATCCAATAGCACTCCCTTTGGTGGTAATCCTAGCTTTACAAGTGCACCATCGCTATCATCTTTTCCATCCCATAGTGGCTCGAGTAGTCAATGTGTGCGCCACCTTCGACACCATAGCACAATACAAGTGCTAGTCCATCGCGTTCATCTAGGTCAAGTTCAGGTCACATTCTAGAGGAGGAGGTTCTAGAGCAAGGTCCATGGGTGGGTCTAGAGGACGAGGTAGATATTATGGAGGTGGTATTATTCACCCACAGCTAGTCCTAATCCAAGAGCCTTAGATGCAGGTATGCCACACTATACAACGTGGTGTGCTCATGTCCATGATGACTCCAAGTTGTACTGTATACAAGATGGAGCTCTAGTGATGGATGTAGCAAGAGGTTTATTTATGAAATATCTCTTTTGTACATGGTTGATGGTTCACTATGCTCCTACATTCTTTTTATGTTTGAAGATGTCGTGACCATATTGGCCATGTGTATTTTTGTCGTTAGCTTTGCCGATATAAAGCTCATATATTGTAGTGATTAGAAATTACCAAGACTCAATGAATTCTATGGTAAGACCTTCCCATAGTTTATCCTGTTTTTTCCAAGTGCGAAAAGGATATGCCAAATTAAAGCATACATGGAGAAATAAACCTTTCCATGAGTCTATTTGAAAATCATGAAGGATGGAACTCAAAGGTGGAAGAAGTATTGCATATCTAATATCATTAATCCTTTCAACACACAATGACTTAGACAAAGTCAATGGACCACAACAACAAATATAATATGATAGATAGTTTCACACTACAAGGAACCTTTCGTTGTTGAATGATTCATTCATGAAATTACTTTGTTATATTTGTACTATTGTTGCATAAAATGACATCCTCCATATGTAAACATATCACACTAGTCACATTATGCTCGATAGATAGAATCTTGAACTAGCGTGGAAAGAATTCTACATTCATTTCAAGTGCTTCGAATGCATGTATCAGGTCTGCTGTAATTGCAGAACTTGAAAGCTTGAAAATCGAATGCCGTGAGGAGCCATGGAGATTGTATGAGGGATTGTAAAACCTGTTGCAAGAAACACAAATATGAGGCATTCATCTTTAGAGGGATTAGGGATGTAATAAGGACTCCATTGTTTTTTGCTCTATGACTGTCAAAGTGCAAATGTTGCTTATTTCTAATTTGGGTCGCTTGTCCTTACATAGGAAAAACCAGAGAAGGTCGCTCCAAAATCCTCCGGAAAAGCTTGTTTATTTCCAATTTGGGTTGCTTGTCCTTACATAGGCAAAGCCAGAGAAGGTCGTTCCGAGATCCATAGCTATGAGGAGCTTGGGTAGAGCTTGATTGCTTGGATTTCGGCCTCGGTATCATCTGTCAACTTGCCAAATTCTATTGTCATATTATACTAAAAAATCTTAGAGATCCCATAATCAAGGCAGATACCGAATTCCCTTGGGCATCCTTTTCTATTATATCACTTGTGTGAGCTACACAATAGAGATATAACGGCTAGGCTTCCACATTCTACTTAAGATGTTGCATGAAAAGAATCTATGAAAAGGCATATGCCCATTTGAATGAGGTTTTGGGAAAGTGATAAGAGCGTTTTCCATCAGTTAGGTTCACATTCTAGCAATTTTGTGATAATATGAAGATCAAACATTAATGGAGAGGTAGGAATTAAACACCAAAGCTTTTATAACACTTTAATAAGGCTTCAAGTATGCTAGCCTACAGTTTTAAAAAGCTCTTTAAAAATTGTGCACAATGTAAGGCATTCACCACAAGATATGAGCCTTATACCGACGCTTTCCATATGGAAGGTCGCCCCCAATGTCGGTATGACCATTGGAAATGTTTGGAAAAACCATGCTAGCCATACTGATGGTTAAACCCATGTCAGTATGACCATTGAAAAGTTACTCTTGGTATGAGCTTCAGAAAATTTTGACACCAGTATAAGCACTGATATAAGTGTCACTATTCTATTGAAGTTATCGACTCTTATAGCGAAACATATACCAGTGCCTATATTGGCACCTATATGGGCACCTATACCGATACCATGTTTAAGAACCGGAAGTTGAAAGCTGAGTAATAGGCATCTGTTTTGAAATCGAAAGCTAAGTGCTGAGTTTTTTCATGCAAAGCATCTCCATTACATTGTGCTTGCTCTTTGCTTTTTGTCTCTCCCCTCACACACATCTTTCCCCCTCTCCTTCCATACACACACAAATCTCTCTCCCTTTGCACACATAGACACACACATAGAAAGATCTCTCTCTCTCTATCTACACACACACACATCTCTCTCTTGCATCTTTGTAAGTGATGCAATCCTTCAACCTCTCTCTTTCTCTATTCATTTTTATTTTTAGGGTTTCCTAATTTTTCTTTAATTTTGTTTTCTAGGAGCTTTTTGGCATCACTTTTTTGTTTGACAAGAGGGGACATCGATTGTGCTTTGAGGAGTGTTCCGAAATTACATCGATATGAGTAATTTATGTACATGCATGTACTATTTTTTTCTTTGTTAGAGAGAGAGAGATAAAGAGAGATAGATAGGGAGAGAGATATTGAAAGAGAGAATATATATATATATATATATATATATATATATATATATATATATATATATATATATATATATATATATATATATATATATATAGAAAGAGAGACATAGAGAGAGAGGCAGAGATGAAATGAAATGTAACATTTGTGAGAAAGAGAAATGAAATTAATGTTTGTTAATGTTTAATGTTGGTTTTAGAGCATACACATACCTATACACATACACACACACACACTCATATGCATACATACACACACATGCATATATGCATGCATACATACACACATGCATACACATACATAAATTCACACATGCAGAGACACACATATACATACACACATGCATATGTTAAAAAATCAAGCTTCAAAGTACAAATTCATGGGCAAACTAATTTGTACAAGTGGAACAATGTATGAAGGCCTCAAGTCACGAGATTTCCCCAAAAGGAATCACTCAACAACTCCCCAAATCATTCCAATCAATTCCTCTAACTTAGAGAGGAGCAATTTTAGGAAAAGAGGTTCCTAGATTGTAGGAGTCTACTTGCTCTATTTAAAATGGGCTTGGATCACGCCTTTTAGAGTGATCCCGTGTGTTTCTTTTGTGTATTGGAGTGTTCTTAGAGTGTTGGAACTCCAGCAAGAAACCCCCTAGCTTAAGCAAGCCCCCTTCTTGCTTCCGTCCCAAGTTTGGGTTAGGATATCTCACTGTCTATGCTAGCAATGACTAGTCTCTATTTCTCTGAGTTGTATCCATTGGTTCTCCTATTGTAGAATTTGCTGTGATTTTACTCTTGTTGCATAGCTAATATAGTCCTCTAATTGTGGTTCAAATCTCAGGATCTATCGCTACATAGAAACCAATGTACCAGGATGGACTGTTGATCATAGAGCAGTACTATGTGTTACTCAAAAACACTTCTCAGCCAGAATATATATTTATATATGTCTAAGAGACATACACATTCAAATGTCACCTGTTCAAATCTTCATTAACCAACCATATGTATTTCAGCATATGTCTACACACACATACGTGAACTCATAATTTATGCCCCATTTTTGTACATTCTCTACATGTGAACTCGTATATGTACATATATGAATCACTCTCTACAACTGTTCTCTCAGCCTCTATATCACTGCATATAAATTTATCACATCAATCAAATTTCTACGACTGTTCTCTTAGCCTCTATATCCTTGCATATCACATCAATCAATATACGTTTACCCATCAACATATTCTGCATATAAACTTGCATCTGCACTTTACAATGTCAGTGTATGTGAATTAATCACATATAATAGATGTATTTACCACCATGCACATCCTTGCACATTACAATGTCATGTGAATTAATCACATATAATAGATGTAATTACCACCATGCACATCCTTTCACATTACAATGTCACTGTATATGAATTAATCACATATAATAGATGTATTTACCACCATGCACATCCTTGCATATAAGAACCTCGTATCTTTTATTACCTCTGATGCAATCCGATTTCCTGCATATAATGCATTCGGTGGCTATTTCATTTCTTTTCACCATAAATCAAGACACAATCTCCAATGTACAACTTGAGGCATAGTTTATTTGCAACTTTCATAAATATACTTCTCTTTATCTAAGAGAGCATATTTCGTGCAACCATTCAACGTGGCCTATTATTTTACTTCACTTTTAATGCTAGTCAATGTGCATGTGAATTATAGTGAGAACGTTTATTCATCAATCACCTCAACCTTTATGAAGCTTATTCACATATAAACTCGTATGAAAAGATTCATAAACTCTTATGAAAAGATTCATTCAATATGAACCATTCATGTAAGCTATGGCAAGCCATTCAACATGTAACATGCTTGCTGTAATAAGATATTATTTCTCTGCAAACAAACAGAAGTACTTCATAGATGATCTAACAAAATAACCTTAATGACATACCTTGTGTGTGCAATATTTCCTATCACTTCTTCAAAGCATATATGTCCACGAAACAGCTTCTGCTTTTTTGTCAGCATCAACAATGTATCACACATCATAACATTCTTATTATCTTGAGAGAGAGAGAATATATAAACTAACATAAACAACTTGTATTCTCCTTACAGTACTACAGAAATGTAATCGACTGTTATTATATTGAAAAAATCACGATCTCACATCCAAAGAAAGCAATGGTACTGTTGGAGTCACGACTCATATAACAGTAAGTGTCGTCTATGAAAGAAGCCACACATCTTTTTTCCATCTAAGTGTTTATATAGAAGCTTGTACGTTTTCGGTGGACTTCAAATCATGTGCATAAAACAAGGAGTAAATCATGGCAGCGCTTTCCTTTATGCATGAATTAAGGAGATGTGATTTTACGTGACTAAGAGAAGAGGATACTATCTCTTAACTCTCAAAAATAAGGAAGGAATAATTCTAAAGATTCATTCATATGCAAGAAATATGAATCTTAAACCTAGAGCTTGGGAGAGGGTTCCTATGGGCGAGATGATAAAGGAAATGAGAGATAGATGACGGGACACATATGAAAAGCTTCGATTGAAGCTTGCTATATTTTTAACACTCCCCCTCAAGATTCAATGGAAGATCTAGGGAATGTGCCATACAAAATTCTCCTCGAGCAAGGCAATGAATGCTTGGGATCCTTGATGTAGTATCCATGTCTTCAAGATTTTTTGTTGATGCTCCATGCTTCTTCTCATGAAGAAATGAATTGAATCATATGATAATCCAAGACACCACTTCATGACTTTTTTGAAGATATCTTGGTAGATGATCTTCAACATGAGTAGAGGGATGAACAAACGAGTTGTTTGTTGAATTGATTTCAAAACGAGAGAGGGAAACAAGATTTTCCTTTTTACCTTCACTTCAATATTGATGTCATTCCCTTTCAATACTTGGTTCTCTTGGACCTTTAACTTCATGAATGTTGTTCCATTGCTTTGAATCTTTAAGTCTTGATAAATCTTTCCTTCATTTGCTTTCTTTCTCTTGTTCTCTTCTCCTTCTCTCATCTTTTCATTTATGGTGGCTTCCCTCTCTTTTCCATTCTTCTTTTCCTTATGTTGATCTCTGCTTGTTTCTTCCATTTGCTTTCCTTTGTAGGTGGCTGCCTTGATCTTGTTTTCTTTTGCTTCTTCTTCCAAAATCTTCTTACCTTAGTTTCCTTCATCTTCATGTGCAAGGATGGTCGTGTCTTCTTCATAACTTTTTTGATTTATCAATTTTCGTTGGGTTGGCTGCACTTCTTCTTTGTCATCTTTGACTCTTTGAACCTTTTCTTCTACTCCATCTATGTTGGTGCAAGGCAATCAACAATTGAAGTTTTGATAAAGTTTTGAAGTCAAGGATTGAAGAAAAGATCAAGATATGAAGCATGAAGAAAGTACATGTTCAGAGGATGAAGATGTGTATACATATGTACATTAATTTAGAGTTAGCTCACTTATACTTTTGTGTAGTTATGAGCTTGTACATATTTGCCTATATTTACAAGGAAAAATGTTGGGGAAAATATGAGAGAGTGTGAGAGAACGAGAATTGAAGAGAATTAGAAGTCATTAGACACTTGTGAAGTGAGTAAGATAGCTCTCTCATCCAGATGTAAAACTTTTCAGTAATGAAGAAAAGTTGCACCCGATTTTTCTGTGTGTTCTCCTTCTGTGCATGATCATTTCAAGAATCCTTTTATAGGTGTCTAATTCCATATTTAATAAGTCTATGGTTAAATTTTGAGAGCCTAATTGTAAAGAGGTTGTGAGAATTATGAGTAGGAACATTCATATGTGAGGAAGTGTTGAGTGTCTTCTAAAATAGGCACAATCCCGATGGTCAAAGAAATGCTCAATTCTTAGTGCACAGTGTAAAGTTTTGCACAAATGAGGCGTCAGGATCTAATTTGGAAGGTAAGCCATCTATGGCTAAAATCATTTGCATAAATGGGTTCTAGTTTGGGAGAACCAAGCTTTAGAAGTTGCAGGTGTCAAAGTCGATTGTTAAGAACTATAGTTTTAGACATAGGTGACTTGTTAAGATTATTTCTCAAGATCTACTGAGTCTTTTATGATTTAACTTGGAGGAGGTGTGCAAACTATAGGCGACACCTTAAACAAAGTTTTATAAAAAACTTTACACATTTGATAAGTCAATGAATGAGTTGTGTGCAGCAGACTTTCTGTGTAGTCATCTTCTTCACAGTTTGTTCAAGATTTTGGTAGTTGAGTATTGATCCTCCAAATTGGTAAAGCTTTTAAGTTATTATTGATATAGAGGTGCTCTAACTTCAAGGATAACTTGTTCTTTTGGAGATTAACCCTCTCCATCAGTGGTATCAGAGCAGGAAGCATCAAAATTGAAGAAAGGAGGACCTCGACTGCTGCAGTCATAAAGAATTCAACAATTGAAGATCCAAAAGGTGAAAGCTTGAAAGAAAATCTTGAGAAGGATATTAGAAGATATCAAGGAAGACAAAAGGATTATTATTCAAAGCAAAGGTAACTTTATTCCTCATAAAGCTTGAAGGATTTAATACACAGGTGAAGAAAGGATGGGAGATTCTCTTCAGATAGAGAAATTGGATAGAGAAAACTATCCAGCATGGTCTATGACGATGGAAGCTCATCTTATAAGCAAAGACTTGATAGGTTATATCACAAGTGAAGAAGAAAAGCCTCAGTTCAGAGATCCTAGTGTTCAAACTAGGGATGAATTGTCATATTTGAAGACTTGGATGAAGAGAGATGCTCAAGCTAGGAGCATTATCTATATGGGAGTTAATGACTACTTGTTACCTCACATTAGAGGTCTTGAAAGTGCAAGTGATATATGGAATGCTTTGGAGGAGCATTTCCAAAACACCACAAAGTCAAGGAAGGCATCCTTGTGGGTAGAATTTACCACATTCAAGAAGAAGGCCTCTCAGACCATCTCAAATTATGTAACAAGGATGAAGGACATTGCAGATGCATTAGTAGCAGTTGATGAAGATATTGAGGAGGATAAATTGGTAAGGCAAATCCTCACAGGTTTGAGAGGAGATGACAAATGGAAGCCATTCATTTTTTCTATTGAATTATCACTAGATCATTTTACTCCTAATTTAAATTAGTTGCTAGGACACATGGTAACCTTTGAGCAGCATGTTAAAGGTGAAGGTGATAAAAGTGCACGTCAAGCAATGTATTCAAAGGATAATAAGAAGAATAACAAAGGAAAGCAACAAACAAATGAAGATGAAGGTACAACTAGCCAAGCTAACGTCCTAAGAGGAAGAGGAGATGGCAAATGTAGAGGAAGAGGTAGAAGTAATAAAGATGGAGTCAAAGCTTGTTGGATTTGTGGTAAGACAAATCACTTAGCTAATGATTGTTGGCATAATACTCAGAATAATAGTGGATATAATCAGAACTTTAATTCAAGAGGAAGAGGTGGTAGAAATCAAAGAGGTAATTTTAGAGGTAGAGGTAGTAGAGGTGATTTCGGAAGAAATGCAGGTAGAGGATTCCAAAGCCAACAATACAACAATACCTACTACAATTATGCTTCAGATCAGAAGGAGGATTCAACATTGATAATGAATGCAACTTGTGAAAGGCAAAGTAAAGACCAAAGATTCTTTTACATTGACTCAGGGTGTAGCAATCACCTGAGTGGCAACATAGCTTTGATGACTGATTTAGAGAATAAGGTAACTAAACATGTAGTTCAAACAGGTGACAATACAAAGCACAATGTGAACGCAATTGGATCAGTGAAGGCCAAGGATGGAAGTACTCTCTTGAGTAAGGTTTTGTATGTTCCTACAATTCCAAAGAATGACAAATTGTTGAAAAAGGTTATGAAGTCAGGTTCACTAATGAAGGAGTTTTTGTGGATGATCCTAGCAACGGGTATAAGCAAATTGTTTCACGGAAGAAAGATGAAGATTGTTCACATTGAAGATTCAAGGTAATGTTGGTCATGCCTTGTTTACTTATGGAGGACATAAGAGCTCTGAGTTAGATCTTTGGCACAAAAGGCTTGGACATTTCAATGAAAGAGGTATTAAAGATATGGTTAACAATGTTTCAGTGCTTGGATTACCTAATGTTGCAGGTCAACATATGACATTCAGATGTGAGGCATGTCAATTAGGTAAGACTCATAAGCAATCTTATTCCAAGCATGGTTTTATGTATTGAGAAAAGCTTGAGTTAGTACACACAGATGTGTGGGGACCATCAAAGGATTTCAGTATCAATGGCTCAAGGTATTACGTGATTTATGTTGATGATTCTACCAGATGGATCACTATTTATGTGATCAAAGATAAGTTAGAGGTATTCAATACATTCAAGCATTATCATGTGTATGTAGAGAGAATTACACGTCAAACGTTGAAGAGACTAAGGTCAGATGGAGGGGGAGAGTATTTCTTTAATGACTTCATTGATTACTTGTGGAATGCAGGTATAAAAAGGGAAATTACTTGTAGGTACTCTCCTCAACAAAATGGTGTAGCAGAAAGGAGGAATAGAACTCTTGTTGAGTTTGCAAGATCCATGATGAAGGAGAAAAATTGTCCTAATTATTTGTGGGTTGAGGCTATAAATACAACTACATATTTGGTCAATAGATTACCATGTAAAGCTTTGCAGGGTATGACACCATATGAAGCATGGTGGGGTAAGATACCTACTCTAGATCATTGCAAAGTATTTGGATGTTTGGCATATGCATATGTGCCATCTCAATTAAGACACAAATTGGAACCTAAAGCTGAAAAGTATGTATTCATTGGATATGATGATAAGTAGATGGGATATAGTATGTGGAGTCCATCCACAAAACAAATCCTTGTATCAAAGGATGTTACATTTGATGAGCAAGGTACTTGGTATGCAGGTACAATCAATATTTAAGTAGGTGATGAGGAAGTTGTGAATCAAAATAAAGGTAAATCAAAGGTTCAAATATTTGATGAAGAAAAGAATAATGAAGTACAGGTTGAAGTTGAAGAAGTGCCAAGGTTTGATCCAGAATGTGATGAACTAGAAACCTCAAGGAGTGGAGAACTTAGAAGGTCATCAAGACACAAATGGAAACCTACAAGGTATAGCTATGACACTTCTTTTTTGCTACTAAAGATTATGTTTATATGGTAAAGGCAGATGAAGACTCTTCTACATATGAAGAGGCAAGAGGTAAGGAAATTGGGAGAAAGCTATGCAGGAAGAGTATGATGCATTGGTGGAGAATGAGACATGGGATTCGATTCCTAAACCAAATAGTCAGAAGATCATTGGATGCAAATGGTTCTACAAGACAAAGAGTTTTGTAGATGGAAGTGTGTCTAGGTATAAAGCTATACTTGTTGTGAAAGGATTTGCTCAGACATATGGTATAGATTATGATGAGACCTATAGTCTTGTGGCAAAGATGACAACCATCACAACACTCATAGCTATTGCTGCATGTAAAGGTTGGAAATTATGTCAGTTAGATGTGAAGAATGTTTTTCTAAATGGTTTTATTTCAGATGATGTTTTCATGGAGCAACCACAAGGATTCAGATGAAAGATATCTAGATCATGTATGTAAGCTCAAGAGAGCTTTGTATGGTTTGAAGCAGGCCCCAAGGGCATGGATTTATAGGCTTGTGAAGTTCTTCAAGGAACTTGGTTTCCAAGTATCTAAAGTAGATAGTAGATTGCTTGTTAAAGCAAGTGATGATGGGTTTATTTACATGTGCATATATGTTGATGTTCTAATTCTTACAGGTATAGATGAGAAAGGAATTCAAAGCCTAAAGAAACAAATGGAGAAAGAGTTCAAGATTAGTGACTTGGGAGATTTGTCATATTTCTTGGGCATGGAAATCTCATACACTCAACATGGAGTGTATGTAACTCACGAAAGGTATTTGAAAAACTTGTTGATCAAGTTTAAAATGGATGATTGCAAGGTAGCACCTACTCCAATGGAGGTGAATCACAAATTGAGTAGATATGGAGGAGAAGAATTCAAGGACATGAAGCTATATCAAAGTTTGGTTGGTAGTGTCATCTATGCTACAATAACTAGGCCTAACTTAGCATATGCAGTTGGAGTATTATCTCAATTTATGCATTGTCCTAGGAAAGAACATTGGGTTGCACAACAAAGAGTGTTGAGGTACATTAAAGGCACACTCAAAGAAGGTTTGTATTATGGTTTTACATTAGATACAAACATCAAGATATATAGTGATACAGATTGGGCAGGTAATCCTGATGATACGAGGTCAACTTATGGATACTTGTGTTATGTGGGAGATAAGTTAATTTCATGGTGTTCAAAGAAGCAACACACAGTTGCTTTATCATCTACAGAGGCTGAGTACAAAGGTATGGTTGAAGCTGCAAAGGAAGTGATATGGCTTAAGAATCTTATGAAGAGTTTTGACATCATTCAAAGTACACCCACTATTCATGGAGATAACATGAGTTCATTGTATTTAGCTGTTAATCCTGTTTTTCATGTCAGGACTAAACACATTGAGATTCAGTATCATTTTCTAAGAGAGAGGGTGATGGATAAAGAGATTGAAGTCATACATACTTCAACAAAAGATCAGATAGCTCATATGCTAACTAAAAGCTTCGATGGACCAAAGCTTCAGAGATTCAAAGACATGGCAGGTATAAAGAAGATAGAGAAAACCTCAATTGATGTGATTGAGGGGGAGCTTTTGGTGCAAGGCAATCAACAATTGAAGTTTTGATAAAGTTTTGAAGTCAAGGATTGAAGAAAAGATCAAGATATGAAGCATGAAGAAAGTACATGTTCAGAGGATGAAGATGTGTATACATATGTACATTAATTTAGAGTTAGCTCACTTATACTTTTGTGTAGTTATGAGCTTGTACATATTTGCCTATATATACAAGGAAAAATATCGGGGTAAATATGAGAGAGTGTGAGAGAACAAGAATTGAAGAGAATTAGAAGTCATTAGACACTTGTGAAGTGAGTAAGATAGCTCTCTCATCCAGATGTAAAACTTTTCAGTAATGAAGAAAAGTTGCACCTGATTTTTCTTTGTGTTCTCCTTCTGTGCTTGATCATTTCAAAAATCATTTTATAGGTGTCTAATTCCACAGTTAATAAGTCTATGGTTAAATTTTGAGAGCCTAATTGTAAACATGCTGTGAGAATTATGAGTAGGAACACTCATATGTGAGGAAGTGTTGAGTGTCTTCTGAAATAGGCGCAATCCCGATGGTCAAAGAAATGGTCAATTCTTAGTGCACAGTGTAACGTTTTGCACAAATTAGGAATCAACATCTTAGTTGGAAGGTAAGCCATCTATGGCTAAAATCATTTGCATAAGTGGCTTCTAGTTTGGGAGAACCAAGCTTTAGAAGTTGCAGGTGTCAACGTCGACTATAAAGAACTACAGTTTTAGACATAGGTGACTTGTTAAGATCATTTCTCAAGCTCTACTGAGTCTTTTGGAGTGCTTTAACTTGGAGGAGGTGCATAAACTATAGGCAACACATTATACAAAGTTTTATAAAAAACGTTACACATTTAATAAGTCAATGAATGAGTTGTATGCAGGAGACTTTCTGTGTAGTCATCTTCTTCACAGTTTGTTCACAATTTTGGTAGTTGAGTATTGATCCTCCAAATTGGTAAAGGTTTTAAGTTAATCTTGATATAGAGCTGCTCTAACTTCAAGGATAACTTGTTCTTTTGGAGATTAACCCTCTCCATCAATCTATTGGTTGATCTTCATAAAGTGCACTGTCTTGACTCATTGATATGTCTCCCCCTTCATCTCTAGTATCTGCAAGTTCTTCATATGGTTGTTCCCCCCACCATGATAGAAAATTATGAATGATTTTCTCTTCTTCTTCAAAGGTAGGGCTTCGTCTTGCCATCTCTTCTATCCTCATAACTTGAAATAGAACACAAAAAATATTCCAAGATTTTATACCTTTGAGACTATCTTGGAATGATAGTTTTGACTCCTTTATTCAAATTGTTTTTAGTGAGCTTCCACACTAGCTCCAATGCCTTTGTCCTCTTGACTCCTTGATGTTGCTTGAATGAGCTTCAATAGCTCTAACTCCTTTGATGAGTCTTCTTGACTCCTTTATGTATCTTGAGTGAGCTTTAATAGCTCTAACTCCTTTGACGATTCCTCTTGACTTGTTTTACGTGTCGTGGCTTTGCTTGATCACCTCCTTTGAACAAGTCTTCTTGATGTCTTCTTTGTCTTCAAATGGTTCTCAACACTTCTTGTTGAGATCACTTCAAGATAAACATAAGCCAAAAATGCTCAAGCCTATAGCGACCATTGCTCAAGCTTCCCAGTAGCGGCCAATGCTCAAGCTTTAGGCGAGCTATTTATGAGATTCTCAAATCACTAGCATAAATGACTTAGGACTAGAAGTCCTTTGTAGAACGTTTATCACTTTAGCTTCAATGTTCAAGAACAATGAACTAAAGAAATGTATACCTTGAGTTTCCTTCCTCTTGAATCCAAGAAAATCTGTAACAAGGACTCACGCTCCTTGCTTCGAGCTCTACCACAACTCGTTTGATTTCCAAAGTTTGAATCCGAACCTTTGCTAGCTTTCTTCTTTTGGCTTGTCTTCAACTCAATTGATGAGGAGACTTCACTTTGATAGAAGTTCCTTCTCGAATCCTATCTAGCTTTATGATGGTAGCCCTTTAGGAGTCTTTTTCTCGTCTCGAGATTCTTTGTCTTTTCCCAAAGCTTCTTCGTCTTTACTCATTTGCTTTTACTTTTGAACTTTCTTTCTCCAAGAACCTTGAGCTCCAATAGCTCCTTTAGTTTTCTTGCAATCCTACGGCTTCAACAAGCCTTTGATTGGATTAGTCCTCTCTTGACGTTGATGTCAATATGCATGTGCTCCTTGTTTCGCGACTTCTCCTTCACAGGTATCTCCTCTAGAAGTCACGTCAGTATACAGACATTCCTCCGCTCTTTAGTACATAGGAAGAGAGATACAAAGAGTACATAACTCAAGTATAAAAAAAATTCATATGATAGCTACATAAATGATGAGTTCTCGGTAGATACAAAATTCAAGCACATCGTACAAGGGGATCAACATATTATTTTCAAAGAACTAATAGAGAGAAGATACTATGGAAGCCCCGGTGCTATACAAGGCACACAAGGAGATTCGTCACCAGTCTATATATAGATGCATTCCATCAATCCGTGGCCTTCATATATTTAGGCAATGATCTAGGCTACGCCTTCTCTTATGCCTGACTCAAGGAAAATGACTTTCTGCACCTTTGCTTATGGGTGACTCAAGGGAAAAAGGACTTTCTATTACATGCTTAAGAAATAAGGAAAAGTGAATAACTCTAAAAAGTGTGTTCATATGCAAGAAGTACAAATCTAAATTCTAGTGCTTAAGAGAAGGTTCCTATGGATGCGATAGTGCAGAAAATGGGAGATAAGTCAAGGGGCTTCATATGAAGAGCTTCCATTGAAGCTTGCTACATTTTCAACACTCCCCCTTGATGAAAAGCTTTGTCCAGCTTCCTTTGGTGAAGAAACCTTTTAAACTCCAGCTCAAATAGCTCTTTTTCTTTGTAATGGATGCCCTACAAGCACTTCAAAATGCTCTGATACCACTGTAGGTATTGCATATACCTACAGCATACACACACATACATAAACAACGATATAGACATACACTCACGTGCATACATACACACACATACAAGAAACACATACACTCACATATACACACACATATACACTTACACATAATTTCATACAAATGTTCATATACACACATATACACATAATGTTGGTTTTAGAGCATACACATAAATATACACATATATACACACACTCACATGCACACACACATGCATACTCATGCATATACATGCATACGTACACACATGCATATGCATACATACATACACACATGCATGCACACACATGTATACACACACATATGCATACACAAACATATGCATACACACATATATACACATATGCACACACATACACTCACATGCATACATCACACACATAAACTCACATATGCACATACTCATACAAACACTTTTACACACATACACACATACACACATACACACACACACTCAAATGCATACATACACACACATGCATATTCATGCATATGCATGCATACATACACACATATACATATACACATGCATATGCATACATACAGACACATGCAAACACACACATATACATATATTGTCATATAATATTTAGTGGGTATGAGCCACCTTATGAGAAGGATGCCACATGGCAATCCTTGGTAGAAGATAAAATAGAGAAGAGATCATTATCAAGAGGTGAGTAGTGGTTCTCACGAGGGTAGGCTCGGCGGCTGGGCGGAAAGAATCCAAGTATCTCTGTGTGTGTGGTGCAGCGAAGCTGGTCGATGATCAGAGAAGCAAAAGAATTTTACAACACTAGTATCAGAGCGCCGATTCTTGGCCTGCTCACGCGCCTGCAGTGAATAGGATTCGAACTCGGCTGGCTGCCATGGGAGGCGTTCACTTTATCCACTAAGCCACAAGCTCTTGTTGGAGGTAATGTTCTTTATTACAATCATGTTACATACCAGAGATGGCGCCCGTGAGCTGCCATCTAAGAACTATGGAGGAGGATAGACGAGCTGTCTTTTCTCCCTCCATTAAGATATGCAAGATGATTTCCCAACAAATTGGGAATGGTTCTAGTTGTAGAAATTCATATTTATGAGCATCAAGAGTATTCTTTTCGAAAAGAGGCTAGAGTAGTCGTCAACAAAAGATGTCGGAGAGAAAGGAGGTGGAAGGAGCATCTCAATCCTCTATATATTTTAAAAAAAAAGGATGTTCATGAAATATCAAATTTATGTGGAGATGAACTTTCCATGTACAAGTATTTTCATTTCAATTTTGAAATTATCCGACTCTTTGAGAAGGAAAGGATGGGCTTTGGGCAAATCTTTTGAAGGAAAATCGTGTACGGAGAGTATGAGATATGTACTCTCACCTAGAGTAAAGGATTCCCCCAAAATACAAGAAATGGTAAGCTTTAGGCACCTCCAGAGTAGCCTATTTTTATGATTTTTACATAAATTTCAGGAGCTATTTTGGATAAATAGCCATTTTGGGAAGGCAAAAAGAGGAGGTATTTTTCATAGTTTTATGGAAAAAACCATGCACACCTATAGTCTAGCATATTGACTTCCATGCAAGATCAAGAAATCCAAAAGATACATCAGTTTGATGGGAGTTTGAAGCTCCACAAAACCCCCTTCCATCACAGTTTGACAAAAATTTCAGCACCTAAATTTGAGGAATTCCCATTTTGGAAGAGGGAAAAATAGGTGCTATAGCTATGGATGGATGGGAAAAAGTATATACACTGAGAGTATGGTGTATGGAAGTCTTAGGCGAATCATTAGATTCATTAAAATGATAAGTTAAGGAGGAATTTTACTTCCTCAAAGACCCCCTTCCCGCACTTTTTGGAAAAAATTTAAATGTTAAATTTAGTCCAACTCCACTTCTGGGAGTAGGAATAAAGATCAATTAGAGGCTTTCCATGGATTATTGTATATAATCCAAGAGAAATCCACATTTAGAGTGGATTAGAAGCTTGCTAAGAGCTCCCATTTAAGTTTTTGCATAAAAGCAAAATCTTGATTTAGGCCTCTTTTGGGGAGCAAATTAGCATGCATGAAGGGAGGATTTGGAAAGGTAAAAAATGGCTCAAGCATCTTCATATACCACTCTCTGAGGTTATGGAGAGAATTTTAGGATTTGCATGATGGAAGAATGCTTTTGGGCACCCCAAAAATCACATTTTTACACTTTTTCCAGCCCCTCCAACAGTCCACTAGTTTGACATGTCCCGCTTGGAATGGCCATATCTTGGGCTAGAAAACTCCAAATTGGACGTGCTATGGCTCGTTTCGAAGAGCACAAGGTCTAATTTCAGTTTATGAAATAAAATTTTGGAAAGTAAAAATTTTTGCAGGTCTGAACAGCTCTGCAAAGTCTGAACAGTTTTTGGCAACTACCTTCCGGGAGCCATATCTTTCAAACCGGGAAGGCGATTTGAGTAATTTCACTTCGACCTATTTGCACATGCTTTATATTTCAGTTTATGAAAATTTTCAGGTCCTAAAGTGGTTTTTGCAGGTCTAAAGAAGGATTACTAATGCATTTTTGAGCTAAATTTGCAAATTTGGCGAGTGCTACGATATTTTCGGACACTTCAAAGTGTATGTTAGGACCTGAGGAGGAAGGTGCAGAGGTCTCGAAGCTTGTCGAGAGCGATTGGATGCATGCAATTCCAAAATCAGACTACTCAGGGACGTATACTTTATGCTTTTTGGCATTTTATTTATGTTATGGCATGTTCTCTATCTACATGCATGAAGGGAATTGCATACATCAAATGTTGATCATTGTTTAAGCTCTTAAATTATGGATCAACATGCAGGAAGTATACCTTTTGATTGTTTGCAGGAAAGAAGATTACAGAAACCATATGGCTATGCAACACCGGGAATGGTTGCTAGCAAATGCTTTTGTGTTTTTGCAGGTCATGGAATCCATATTTGAGTTTATGGCGTGCATGCCATGGGCCTCTCAAGCCCTATGTTATTGGGTGGCCTATGTGCCACTGAGCTATGGTTTAAATTTTTTTGGGATTCCATTTCCTGGGGAAATGCTGTCAAAAAATTTCCCCCCTCATGGCGTTATATACGCACTTGCCATAATGCCTTTTTCTGCAAACGTCAATAAGGTATAGGCATGCTTCTACGCATGTATTTGATGGACTTAGTACCATCATAGTATTTTATATAAGGCAACTTCAGTAGTAACAGGATCCCTACACAAAATCCTTATGGATTTAGATTATAGGATTGTTTAGGGAAGGAGCTACACCTTCACCATTAGTAGTGTGCACAAGCAATCCTATAAGTTTAGGAAGTTGCATAGAGGCACGGGAGATACAGCTTGATAATCTCCAAGTCAGTGAAGATTTAGTTATCTTCACAAGAGTCTCACATGATGATTAGGAGACTATGGGGTATTATTCAGAATACCCAAAGAGTGATTAGTTTCACTGATACACCTCACTTGATCGAGTAGTGAAGCATTTCTACTACACGACTAAGGAAACCAAATAGATGGGATCACAGAGATGGGTTTCATGAGACAGCATCGACGGATGCGTATGTGATTCGAGTGATGGTTAAGAAGGCCATAGGCATGGCACTAGCTCTATGGTATAGAGCATAGATCCCTAAGTCAGGAATAGATGGGTACCAATGTATTGGGATCTACAGAGAGGTATCTAGGCTTAGTCCTGGTACCTATGAACAAGTTGGTTTGGAATAGAAAGGGATATCCAATGTCACTTGTTGACTAGAACCAAACTAACTAGTTCGACGACATGGGACTCATTTGAGTCCACTGACATGATTTTAGCATATGGGATTCATTAGAGTCCACTTACATATTCCATTACATGGAATATATATATATATTCGGTTTAGTGTAGGTATGACACCGTGAATTGGAAGAAGTTTTCACTGGTATGGGACGGTGGAAATGACTTCCCTTTGAGCACTCTTCTTCTATGGCCAGGAAGAAAAGGACTCATCATTCATGGCATCATGTCTCACTAGATCAGAGGAGATTTTTTAGTAGACATCTCCTACTAGGATTGGGAGTTATCCTTCACAGTATGGGGAAGATTTATTCTTCCAGTAGAGAATGTGATAGGTGATTTTATCACCATTGGTATCACATACTCATTTTTTAGTCTTTCAGGAAGGATAATTTCATCAGTTTGATTGGATCATATAGATCCATGCACAGAGTATGGTTGGCAGAGATAGTTCTTTACTATGGATACACATATGTTTACGGTATCATGTCACATCATTGCTGACCATTTTAATTGAGGGCTTTGACCCTTATTAGGAATTTATTTTCTCCACTCTTCACTACATACACCTTCATTAGTTAGCGGAGATCTGTTCTCCATCTTCATAGTAATATCTGTAATGAAGGATTATGCATTAGGTATGGAAGAGAGGATTAAATAAATTCATGAATCTCTCTTTTAAGGAAAGGAGAAAGTAGGAATCAGCTCAGAGATCCATGAGACATCTCACCTTAGCTCAGAATGGTCTCACTTTAGCTCCTGCTCTTTGAGAGAGAAAGAAGGAAAGGAAAACATGATTTCTTCATAGGAGAAGAACAAAGTATGTTTTCCTTTAGATAGAAGAGGTGTTTTGAGAACATTTCTTAGTCTATATTTCAGAAGGAATTCATTTCCTCTACTTTTCAATGTAATTTTCCTTCATATGGGAGTATGATTCTCCACTATTTTGGAAGGAAAAGTATGGAGAACTTATGTGCATGTTCTCAACTATGGATGAGTAGAGAAAATGGATCAACAGAATCTCTTTCAAAGGGAAAGGGAAAGTGGAATAGGTTCCACTACTAGAGCTCTTTCCCTTAGAAGAGATTGAATAGAGAGAGAGAGTTTTTCACTTTCTTACTTTTAGGTTGTCTAGATAGAAGTGGCACTCTTCTATCTAGAACAAGAGGGAGATCAGTTAATCATGATGGTTAGATTGAGTCTCACTTGTAAACTCTAGAGAGAAGCAGTTATGCTATTTTCAGTGATGGTCTTTGACTAGATGAGATAATCTAGTTATTGACATTAGTTACACTGGGAGTAGATTGATCACACCTCTCTGTAGAGTTTCTATTATCTAATCTATTAGGGTACCGAGCTCTTAGTTGGTGTTACACCATGAGTATGATGAGTAAACATCAATTAAGAGGATGGGTACTTAGGGATTATCTGAATCTCAAAGGGAATGCTTTTTGCATTCATATAGCAAACTACAGGGAAGAGAAATATTATGGTTTGCACGAGTGCCAATAGATGCTCTTCCAATAGAACTTAGTCCAAAATGTAAAGAATGACAAACCACAGACTTCTTGGTTGGTGAAATGTAGAGATTGCATTTTACTACCGTGAGCTAGATGATGCAATTGCATAGTCACAAGATAGTTAAGTTAAACTATTACTTGTGATTACACTCAAGGTTAGGAAGACCTAGAGTGGTATGAGGGCAATCTATCATTTACCCTTACATGGGTTTGGAATCATTTGTTATGGGACTTTGTTCTATATTTTAGAAGATTCTATGGTTTACTATCTCCATTATGGTATGGTCAAGCTTATGAGCTTGGCACTTTACACTTGCTTTTTATATTATTACTCCAGAGGATACATCATATGGACTTAGGTCATTTTGGTGATGTTATATGTTATGGGAGTGATAATTTGGAAGTTCAGTGTTTATGGGAGATAGTAGACACCACTCAGACGGTTTCCCACCTTTGAGATGATCTCATAGGAGACTTCTTAAGGGGAAGGATATGGGGAAACAACACACAGAGATGACCATGTACATAGAGTACATGGGGTTCAGGGGAGTCCGAGCACTTTCTTCTACCATTATGGACATTTCATTTACATTTTCGAGGACGAAAATGTTTTCAAGGGGAAGGAAATGTCATATAATATTTAGTGGGTATGAGCCAGCTTATGAGAAGGATGCCACATGGCAATCCTTGGTAGAAGATAAAATAGAGAAGAGATCATTATCAAGAGGTGAGTAGTGGTTCTCACGAGGGTAGGCTCGGCGGCTGGGCGGAAAGAATCCAAGTATCTCTGTGTGTGTGGCGCAGCGAAGCTGGTCGATGATCAGAGAAGCAAAAGAATTTTACAACATATATACACATATGCACACACATACACTCACATGCATATATACACACATATACACATACACATACATATAGCACATACATATACATACACATACACATACACACACATAAAGTCACATAGACATATATGAAAATGCACACACATACATGTGTTTTATAGTTAGGGTTTTAGGGTTTTACATACATACACACATGCACACATGCAAATACATATACACACAAGTCACATATACATACATGCATATACATGTTTTAGAGTAAGGGTTTTAGGATACACATACACATCTATGAAAATGCACACACATACATGTGTTTTATATTTAGGGTTTTAGGGTTTTACATACATACACACATGCACACATGCAATTACGCATACACACAAGTCACATATACATACACACATATACATGTTTTAGAGCAAGAGTTTTAGGATTAGGGTTTTAGGGTTTTACATGCATACACACATATGCACACACTTATACATACACACATGCACACATATACATGTTTTAAGATTAGGGTTTTAGGGCTTTACACAGATACACATGCATACACACATATACACATATATACACATACACATATATATGCACATGCATACATTCAAATACACGTACACACACAAGTCATATACACATACACAAATATACATGTTTTAGGCTTAGGGTCTTAGGATTAGTGTTTTAGGTTGCTACATACATACACACATGCATACACACATATAAACATACACATATACATACACACATGCACACATATGCATGTTTTAGTGTAATGGTTTTACGGTTACATACACACATATCCACAAACACACTTTTATACATACAAATGCATAAACATACACAAACATATATACACAAATTACTATATATATTTCTTTGTATAAAAGAAGGGTTTTAGGACCGATATTAGTATATATAATTGAATATATACAAACAAGGATTTCAGGATTTATAATAGTAAATATACTTAAAAGCTTACAAAATAAGGCTTTAGAATAAATATTAGTATATATAATTAAATGTATGAAAAGGTAGGGTTTTAAGATCAATATTATTATATACAATTAAATATGTAAAAACATTAGGGTAAAAATTAATATATATGCTTAAACATATAGTTTTTTTCAATTAATATTAGTACGTATAATTAAATATATTAAAAACTAGGTTTTTAAGTTAAATATTAGTATATATAATTAAATATATACAAAAATAGGAATTTAGGATAAATATTAATCAATAGACTTAAATATATAAATAATAACAGTTTGTTAGATTAATAATAGTATATATAATTAAATATATTGAAAAACTAAGCTTTAAAGATAAATATTTGTATATATAATCAAACATATAAAAAACTAGGATTTTTAATATTAATATTATTATATATATTTAAATATATACTTAAATATATGAGAAATTAGGATTTTAAGATTAGTATTAGTATATATATTTCAATGTATAAAAAATACTATTTTAGGATAAATATTAGTATATATAGTTAAATATATGAAAGCAAGGATTTTAGGATTTATAATAGTAAATATACTTAAAACCTTAAAAACTAGGTTTTTAGAATAAATATTATTATTTATAATTAAATGTATAGAAAAGTAGGATTTCAAGATTAATATTATTATCTATAATTAAATATCTCAAAAACATTAGGATAAAAATTAATATATATACTTAAATATATAAAAAAACGGTTAAAGGATTAATATTAGTACATATAATCAAATATATAAGAAACTAGCATTCTAGGATAAATATTAATATATATAATTAAATATTAAAGAACTAGGATTTTAGGATAACTATTAACGAATTGATTGAAATATATAAATAATTTGGATTTTAGAATTAATATTAGTATATATAATCAAACATATAAAAAACTCAAGTTTTAGTGTTAATATTAGTAGATACAAGTAAATATATAAAAACTAAAAACTATCGGTTGAGAAGAAATATTAGTATATATAATGAAATTTATAAAAAACTATGGTTTTAGAATAAATGTTAGTTTATACAAACAAACATATAAGAAATTAAGGTTTTTAAAATTAATCTTACTATATATAATTAAATTTATAAAACACTAGTAATTTAATATTAATAATAGTAAATATACTCAAAACCTAAAAATCTATAGTTTTAGAATAAATATTAGTTACATACACACATGGACACATATATATGTTTTAGATTTAGGGTTTTCGCATTATAGTTTCTGGATTAGGGCTTTAGGATTAAGGTTTTAGGATTAGGGTTTTAGAATTAAGTGTTTAGGATTAGGGTTTTAGGATTTAACATTCATACACACATGCATACATACACACACACACACACCCCCACACACACACATACACACATACACACACACACACACACACACACATATATATATATATATATATATATATATATATATATATATATATATATATATATATATATATATATATATATATATATATATATATATGTGTGTGTGTGTGTGTGTGTGTGTGGGTATGTATGCATGTATAATAGTAATTAAATTTATAAAACACTAGTAATTTAATATTAATAATAGTAAATATACTCAAAACCTAAAAATCTATAGTTTTAGAATAAATATTAGTTACATACACACATGGACACATATATATGTTTTAGATTTAGGGTTTTCATATATATATATATATATATATATATATATATATATATATATATATATATATATATATATATATGTAGAGAGAGAGAGAGATACACACATAAAGTCACATACACATACACACACATGTCACATATACATACATACATACACATAGAGCGAGAGAGAGAGAGAGAGACAGAGAAGATAGGTAGATAGAGAGAGAGAGATCCTAACATCTACACATGGTATTAGATGGCATTTTCGAATCCAAACGAGAGAACGACATGTCTTTGCACTCAGTTCAAGTATCAAATATTTCTTAAACGATGGAGTTGTACTGCACATTTCAAGAATATGGATCCTTTAATGAACATCGACTACAAGACCTATGCGTCGAGTCACATGTATTCAGCTGGTGAGCAGATAGACCCACACGATATTGCACTGTCTACCTCTCATGGATAAAAGAGAACAAAATTGGAAGGAAGAGGATAGGGTACTGGCATCATGATAGATAATGAACATATGAAAGAAATGCTTGAGGTGTTTTATGACATGACAAAGACCACAATGATGTTGATGATGTCATGGATTCCAAGGATACAACACAATTTCCATGATCAAAAGCCAAAAAAGAACATGAAAACATGCAAAAAGTAGCTTATTTACCACTCTAGAATGAGACAAATATATTTCTTCTATGTGTATCACTCAAGATGTTCAATCTTCAATCCATAAATGAATGGTCAGGTTGTAGTATCTCTGAATTGTTAAAGTAGAGTGGAATCAAAACAAACTTTCATTGCCGCTAGATCCTTATAATTATTTATCCCTTGCAAGCTTTTGAAACATCAACTTTTGCTAGATGGTAATGGCATACCTCCAACATTGGAGATGGTAAGAAGCTTTTAGAGTTCATTGGTATGGACTACACAAAGATTCATGCCTTTCTAAATGCACACTCTCTTTCAAAATGAGTATGAGCACCTCAATATATGTCCCAAGTATGGAGCAAAATGGTTTAGAGAATAAACTGTGGATGAAGCAATCCCAACAAAGCTTCTTTGCCAGTTTCCTACTATTCCAAGACTAAAAATCATGTTCAGATTCAAATCCATAGCTCAGTTAATGTCATGGAATGCAAAGAGTAGATCTACATAAGATGTAATTTCGATGCTTGGAAACACATCAATAGTTAGTGGCCTTTGTTTCCTAGAGAAATTTGGAATATACATCTAGGCTTAGCTAACAATGGTGTAAATCCATTTGGTTTATGCAACTCGTCATGTACCACATGGACTCTATGTTTCTTCAACTATAAGATCCCACCATGGTTGGCCACAACAAGGGGACATTTATTTCTAGCCCTCATTGTGCTAGGTAAGTATAAGGTAAAAAACATGGATATATACCTTGCACCACTTGTGGAAGAGCTTGGAACTTTATGGGATGGGATAATTGTACGTGACATTCTCAATCTTTAACAAGATGACACATGTGAGTACAAGGCATACTTATGTGAATGATGCATGAGTGACCAATTATGATCAATGTTTAGGTTTATCAATTTTTGGTTACAATGATTGTCCCCTATGTAGACCATGACTCGAAGCACATTACTCCAAAGCTCTTCAAAAAATTGTGTACAAAGGAAATCATAGATATCTACATGATGGACATGTCTTATGTGAAGAATAAATTGGCCCATAAGCGCAATGACAAATGAAAGCAAGCAATTGGAAGGAATTGTGGGATGCAGGAACACCACTCGCTGGCATGAAAAGGTTATCGATATTTAACAATATCCCTTATTGGAGTGAGTTATTAATCAATCACTTGGTGGACCCAATGTATATGTTTAGGAAAGGGGGAGAGATGCTCTAGAAGACATCGATCCAAAAGAAGGAGAGCAAAGTGCAAAGGGATGACTTGGAAGAGCAAGGTTGTATACAAGAGTTGAGGAAAATTACCAAGATTAACAAAATAGTTTGACTACGTAGATCTCCTCAAGTGCTCCACAAGATGAAAGAGCAACAGGTGAAGAAGGAGGTTGCAAAGTTTTGGACTCCTATTGGGTGCATGAGATGTCTAAAGACTACATTCACATGGAAGAAAAATCTCGAAAGGCTCAAGTCTCATGGTTGGCACATGTTTTTGCATTTTGTGCTCCTTATAGCTATGAAAGATCGTCTTTCAAAGGATTTGCAAACATATATCAGTTACTTGGTAGGATGGATCTCGTCTAAAGAGATAAGGAGAGATAGCATAGATAGTGCCAAATTGAATGTTATAGAGGTTACTTGTATTGTTGAGAAGTAAATTCCCACAAGCATTCTCACAATTTAGCTTCATTTACTAGCTCATGTGGGTGACAAAGTTGCGATAATAGGAGCACTCCACAATCCATGGATGTTCTTCTTAGAGCAGTTCATGAAGACACTAATAGGGTTTGTTCATTAGAGAGCACATCCACAGGGCATCATGGCAGAGGAGTGGCTCATACAAGAGTCTTTGGTATTCATAAGAGAGTTTTTACACACATGTTGGACCTAGAAAATTCCTTGCTTATGGGGTGATGATAAAGATGTTTGTCTCGTAGGCAATGAGCCCCATGGTAAAGGCAGCGAAGGAAAAATAGATATGGTTTTCAAAGAGAAGGGAATGAAGAATTGCATTGCCAACTCAGATCGCATTCAAAAGTGGTTGGAGAGGTATGAGCTTGTAATGGAGGCAAACTCAAAGGAAAGAGTCTTGAAATAATTGCAACACTTGCTCTTTGCCTCTTTTAAAAAATCTTTGATCTCTTCTAGCATTTCCAATGAGCGGGTGGCTAGATATAGCCATTTCACAATCAAAGACAGTGAGTGAGGATATCTTTGAAGAAGAGGAGGTGCTTGCAAAGGGATGCAATTAGTAGCATCAAAAATATAGTGTGCTATGGTCTCATAGATGACACTCGGAGATCACACACATCGATAGAAATAGGTCTACTTTTGATAGTGGGATGATGTTCAACTTTCTCCAAAAAGCTAGAGCTAATGCAAGAGATGATAATGCTCAAGAAGGCGAACTCGAGTATTGTGGAGTGATCCAAGATATCTTTTGCCTATTCTTTAGAAGGTTTGAGTACTTTTAGTTTGATGTGAAGTGGTTCGAAGCAGTCACTACTAGAAGAAACACAACATTGAGGCATGACAAGAGTGATTTGTTTCAAGTAGACTCCATGAAACTTTGAAGGAATGATAGAGAGACATTTATAGTTCTCAAAGAGTATGAATTGGTTGTCTTTATAGCAAGATCAAAAGAATCTTAGTGGCTATTTTTTTTACAAGTTACTCGATGTAGCAAATAAGTTTGTGAGGACCTAGATATGGAATAAGTTTGAGTTGTAGTGGATTCTTGTATGCATGTAGTAGTCAAAGAGGAAGACATCATTGTTCGAGAAGATAATGTCTGTGAAAAAGACAAGTTACAATGAGGAGGTCTCAAAGTCAACCATACCAAACGATCTGAAAGTCACCAATGTAGAGATAGATATCATTTGCACATCAAATCTTTAAGAGATTGCTAGAATATTAGACTTATGATGCAAGAAATTGTATGTACTAATTTGTGTTTACTTATTTGTTATGTTTCTTCTACTTTTTTTTTTATAATTATTATCTGTATGCTAAATATTTGATTCATCTCTTGCATAGCATGATAGGAGAAAATTCACCACTCACTCTAGATTCCATGATAGAGGAGTAGCTTGTAGATTTCATATTTTTAGCACCTCCTACTTATTAGGTTGTCACATCATAGTATTGGATCTCTCGCAAGACTACTCCTTTCGATGGCACTCCCTTTGGATGGACTACTCCCAACCATGGTGCTTCCTTTGGTAGGACTACTCATGCTGATGGCACTCCCTTTGGAGGATCTACTCCCTCCAATAGCACTCCCTTTGGTGGTAATGCTAGCTTTACAAGTCCACCATGGCTATCATCTTTGCAATCGCCTAGTGGCTCAAGTAATCAATATGTGCATCAACATTTGACACCACAGCACGATATAAGTTCTAGTCTGTCTCGTTCATCTAGGTCAAGTTCGAGGTCACATTCTAGAGGAGGAGGCTCTAAAGCAAGGTCTATGTGTGGATCTAGAGGAGGAGGTAGATATTGTGGAGGTGGTGTGATGGATCAATTTTCACCCAGAGCTAGTCGTAATCCGAGAGCCTCAGATGTAGGTATGCCACACTCTAAAACATGGAGTGCTCATGCCCATGATGACTCCAAGTTGTACCATATACGAGATGGAGTTCTAGTGATGGATGTAGTGAGAGGTTCATTTATGGAATATATCTTCTTGTACATGGTTGATGGTTCACGGTGCTCCTACATGTCTCTTTTTATGTTGGACAATATGCTTTGCTTTATCAAATCTTGTTTTGATAGAGGAGTAACTTGTAGAGTTCATATTTTTAGCACCTCCTACTTATTAGGTTGTCGCATCATAGTATTGGATCTCTCGCAAGACTACTCCTTTCGATGGCACTCCCTTTGGATGGACTACTCCCATCCATGGCGCTTCCTTTGGCAGGACTACTCATGCCGATGGCACTCCCTTTGGAGGATCTACTCCCTCCAATAGCACTCCCTTTGGTGGTAATGCTAGCTTTACAAGTCCACCATGGCTATCATCTTTGCAATCCCCTAGTGGGTCAAGTAGTCAATATGTGCGTCAACATTTGACACCACATCATGATATAAGTTCTAGTCTGTCTCGTTCATCTAGGTCAAGTTTGAGGTCACATTCTAGAGGAGGAGGCTCTAAAGCAAGGTCTATGTGTGGGTCTAGAGGAGGAGGTAGACATTGTGGAGGTGGTGTGATGGATCAATTTTCACCCAAAGCTAGTCGTAATCCGAGAGCCTCAGATGTAGGTATGCCACACTCTAAAACATGGAGTGCTCATGCCCATGATGACTCCAAGTTGTACCATATACGAGATGGAGTTCTAGTGATGGATGTAGCGAGAGGTTCATTTATGGAATATATCTTTTTGTACATGGTTGATGGTTCACGGTGCTCCTACATGTCTCTTTTTATGTTGGACAATATGCTTTGCTTTATCAAATCTTGTTTTGGTAGTCGTTCATCTAAACCTCAAATCGATAACCACTAGAGTACAACATGAACTGAGGTTTTTTTTTGGTAGAGTGTATTGTCCTTTGCTAAACAACAAAATTGTCATTTTGTTGGAGCAAGGGACACTACACTCCACCCAAAAATAATTTTTTAGATATGCTTGTCAGTATAGGTGTCAATATTCTAAGGAAATTACCGATGCTTATACACTACACTGACGGATGCTTATATCGTCGATTATTCTGGCATGTATATCAATGCTCATAACTTATCAATATGGATGCATTTATTGATGGTAAAATATTGATGCTTATACTGGTGCTTTATACCAACATGTATACCAATGTCCTTTACTAGCATGTATACTAACTGACATTATTGTATAGATGCATATACTAACATTTATACCGATGCAGTGGCCAGATTGGCCATGTGTATTTTGACCAATAGTTTTTGCCGATATGAAGCTCATATGTTGTAGTGATAAGACATTACCAAGGCTCAATGAATTCTATGGTAAGACCTTCCCATAATTTATCCTTTTTTTCCAAGTGCCAAAAGGATATGCCAAATGAAATCATACATGGAGAAATCAACCTTCCAATAAGTCTATTTGGAAATCATGAAGAATGGAATTCAAAGGTGGAAGAAGTATTGCATATCTAATATCATTAACCCTTTTGACAATCATTAAGGGAAACACCACATACCTCCATTAGCCTAACAAGGTGACACATGTGGCTGTAAAAAAAAACACCCAATGACTCAGACAAGGTCAATAAAGCACAACAAACCCAATATGATAGATACTAGCTTTTGCACAAAACCCAATGCGTTTCACACTCAAATTTCTTCAATATGGTAAAACCCAATGAAGTAGAACAAAGCCAATGTGGTAGCCTAATATGTCGTATCAAAAATCCCAATATAAATGTCTAATCACACATGCCTCAATGTGACATTCAATAATCTAGAAAGTCTTTTCTTATTGTAGGAAAATGGGGAGGGGGGGATTGTAACCTTTTGTCATAATACCTTTTGGAAGATAATTGCCTTTTGCTTTTGTCAACCACGTGCAACCTTATCTAACCACCAAAAAGCTTGACCATGTTTAATGCCCAAAGGTAATCTTATGTATCTTTGTATGTGTGTGTAGGTATGTGTTGTATATGGATTTGCTTTTCTATCTCATTTTCTACATCACATATGTATGGAAAATCCCTTTTGAGTGGATTGACAGAGCATAATGCCATAATTTGCATTTGGAAACCTTTTGTTTCACACTAAAAGAAGCCATTTCCTACATTGGCATTGTTGAATGATCTAGATGTATACATAGTAAAGATGAATTATGGTATCATTCAAGAAATTACTTTCTTATATTTGTACTATTGTTGCATAAAATGACATAAATTCCCCATATGTAAACATATCACACTAATCACATTATGCTCAGTAGATAGAATTTTGAACCAGTGTGGATAGAATTCTACATTCATTCCAAATGTTTTGAATGCATGTATGAGATCTGTTGTAATTAGTCAACTTGAAAGCTTGAAAATGGAATGCAGATTGTATGAGGGATTGTGACTGATGGTAAAACTTGTTACCGCACTTTTGCATTAAAGAAACGCTTATTAGCCGCATTCTTTGACCTCTAGATGAATGCTTGGGGACGTAGTAAAGAATCTATGAATGTCGAAGTGCAAATGTTGCTTATTTCCAATTTGGGTCACTTGTCCCTACATAGGCAAAGATAGAGAAGATCACTCCAAAATCCATAGCTATGACGACCTCCAACAAAATCTTGATTGTTGTAGAGCTTGGCTGCTTGGAAATGGAATGCCTTGAGGTGCCATGCACACTGTCTGAGGGATTGTGACTAATGGTGAAACTTGTTACAACCTTTTTGTATGCAAGAAAGAGTAACCAACCCCATTCTTTCACTTCTATATGAAGGTTTCCATTTATAGAGGGCTTGGGGATGTAGCAAAGACTCATCTGGTTTTTATAGTATGCAGTTGCCCCTGCTCTATGATTGCCCACCCAAGTGAAAATGTTGCTAATTTCCAACTTTGGGTTGCTTGTCCTTACGAAGTCTCTTGTAAAGCTCGCTAGAGATGGAAGACGAAGATGAGGACTAGAACTTCTTTGTCTTCTTCAAATGGCTTAGAATGTATCTCATGAAGATGTCTAATAAGCACACAACAAGGGTCGGTTATAGGCAAGGAATAGAAATAGGGTCATAGTTCCTTGCAAAATAAGATTGAGGACCAAACTTCCGAAACAAAAATAAGTCATAGCTGATCGCATGTAAACTTAGAAAATGAAGCTCAGAGAAACTCCTCCAATTATTTATTATAAGCTGGGGAAATGTAAATCAGCCAAATGCAAGCTCAATGGTATTATGGTATTACTCTTGACCCATTCCTCAAGCACTCAAGGGTTATGTGTGGAAAAATCATGTAAGGCATATTGATGTTACTCTTAAAGTGATGCCTTAATGGTAGGGAAGACTTAGGTCACCTCTTCGTTTTTGTCCTAGAGATGCCTTAATGGTAGGGAAGAACTAGATCACCTCTTCTTTTCTTGTCCTATGAGCATTTTGACTTAGTCGTGACCTAGTTAGCTCCTTTTATTTTCTCACAAAATTAATTGGAAGCAACCTCTACATGGTGAAGTGATCGGTTGCTCATGTGCTTTATGGAATGCCATTAGCAGTAAAGTCCTCTTGAAGATATGGAAGGGAAGATACACATTCAACTTGGCAAGTCTTCTAGAGAATAGTTGATTCAGAAATGCCTAGCATGTCTAAGTAGAAAGATGGGTAACTGTAACAAAACCCCAACCTTTTAGACACCTTAGAGTGTTCATTCTAGAAAACAAGAAGAGGATGAAAAAATTAAAAACCTTCTTACTAGTTCTCACTAACTTTCTTTATTTCTTTTGTTTATAATTTAAATTGTGCTTTGAAAAAAAGAAACTTAACACAAGTTCTATGTCTAATCGATTGCCTCAATCTCATGTAAGGATAAGAATGGCCTCTTGAGTTCTTTCAAGTTTCCAACTTCTAGCTAGAGTTTCTACTAATACTGAAATTTTCCTTTTTCTTAATCTTGTAAACTTGCATATATACACAAAAACATACACAAATATATAAAAAATTAGGATTTTCAGATTGCTATTAGTATATATATTTTGATGTATAAAAAATAGACTTTAAGGATAAATATTAGTATATATAATTAAATATATAAAAACAAGGATTTTAGGATTTATTATCAAACATGTAAAAATGATGATTTTAATATTAATATTAGTATATGCATTTAAATATATAAAAACTAGGGGTTTAGGATAAATATATATATATAATG
Organism: Ceratopteris richardii; assembly: GCA_020310875.1. NCBI lineage: Eukaryota > Viridiplantae > Streptophyta > Polypodiopsida > Polypodiales > Pteridaceae > Ceratopteris > Ceratopteris richardii. Next base: position 44,753,317 of record CM035406.1, on the reverse strand, counting down.
AAATATGTAAAAAACTATGGTTTTAGAATAAACATTATTTTATATAAATAAATGTATAAGACTAAGGTTTTATGATAAATATTAATATATATGATTAAATATATAAAACATTAGTACTTTATTATTAATAATAGCAAACATACTTAAAGCCTAAAACCTAGAGTTTAAGAATAAATATTGGTATACATAATTAAATGTATACAAAATTAAGGCTTTTGGAGTAATATCTGTCAGGGGAGCACTAGATTGTGCTCTCTGACTACACAAGACAAGATTTCGGAAACACAGTTCTGATTACAAGAATACCCACGAAGGGAAAATGCTACAAGAATATACGATCGATACAAGATGTCCCACAACCCGGGACCAATAGGTATGGAAAACTCGACTAGAGATGATACAGGAGATCCCACAACCCGGGATCGTAGGTAGGAAACAAGATATCTCGATTACAAGAAATCCCCTCAGGGATATGAACTGGATACAAGAAATAACTAGAAAGGATCTCGTACTACGAGATTACAATAGGACAAGAAAGGATGTCCACAATACAAGACTAGACAAGACTAGAGCTAGAAACAAGACTAGAACTTGAACTGGAACTTGAATGTACTTACTTGGAGGTCACGACTCCTTGAGCTCCCAAGACTGGCATTGGCAAGACTGATTATGAATGTGGCCAACCCCTCCTTATATAGGTTTTCAAGGGCGGTTCCCAAGGCGGTTGCGAACTGATGATGTCATCATGATGTCATCGATTTGTAACAAGACCTCCCAATGTCAGAATTCAGCGAATAGACAGTTGATCTTGGGGTTTTGGCACATTCCGGACGCAATGGAAGCATTGGTTTCTCCTAATTCTGAACCAATCATGAGATACAGGGTTCACATGGAATCTTAGGTTCAGGATGGTTTCCTTCGTCCATGACATCACCTCCCCCTCAAGCGACGAGTTCCACGAGGAGCGGTCATGTTATCTGGTCTCGGCTTCGTTGGATTTTTCTTATGGAATTCTCGAACCTTGATTGGTGCTCTCTGAAGGTTTTCTGCAGGTTCCCAAGTACGATCACTGATGTCATACCCTTTCCAATGAATAAGGTATTCCAATCTTCCCCGGGATATTCTGGAATCTAGGACATGCTCGACTTCAAATTCTTCATGATCATCAATCTCAATAGGTGGTGAAGGACTAGGTCTCTCCCCCCTCAATGGTGAAATCTGATATGGTTCCAACATGGATACATGGAAAACTGGATGTATTCTCATGGTACTCGGTAACTGGAGTTTGAAGGTGACTGGATTAATCTTGGCCAAGATGGTAAATGGTCCAAACTTTTGATGATCTAACTTTGCACAAGGCCTTGAAGTTTGTAAATTGTTTCGGAGTAACCATACTTTATCCCCAATTTGATACGATGGATTCTGGACACGATGTTGATCTGCATAGTACTTATATTGTTGTTGAGCTTTATGGATCTCTTCCTTCAGTTCTTTGTGAATGTCCATCAGGTACTGGGCCTTGTCTCTGGCAGCTGGGTTCTTGACATGATTTGAGAGTTGTATATCCATCCTTGGATGTTGTCCATAGTTTGCAAAGAAGGGAGTTTGCTTAGTAGATGCATGAACACTATTGTTATAGGCAAACTCTGCAAAGGGTAACAACTCAAACCAGTCATTTTGGTGATAGTTGCTAGTGCAACGGAGATATTGCTCCAGGACTTGATTCACTCGTTCTGTTTGTCCATCAGTCTGTGGATGATTTGCTGTAGATAGTTTAACTTGAACACCAAGGAGCTTGCAAAGACTGTTCCAAAAGCTGGATATGAACTGTGGACCTCGATCACTGACAATGTCATCAGGCAATCCATGAAGCCTAAATATGTACCTAAGAAAAAGTCTGGCAGTGGCTGCACCTGTGATTGCCTTGGTAGTTGGAATGAAGTGTGCCATCTTTGTAAATCTATCCACAATAACAAGAATGGCATCATACTTATCTGACTTTGGTAGATCTGTGATGAAATCCATCGACAATGAAGCCCATGGCCTTTCTGGAATAGGTAGAGGTTGCAAGAGGCCATGAGGTTTATGTCGGGGTACCTTAGATCTATTGCAAGTATCACAGGTTCGAATGTATTCTTTGACTTCCTTCCACATCTGAGGCCACCAAAAGTCCCTTGATATGAGTTCTATTGTTTTATTTACTCCAAAATGTCCTGCTGCAAGGTTGTCATGGCGTTGTTGAAGTACTTGGATCCTGGGCTTTCCTGGAGGGACATACAATAGGTTCTTATAGAGTAGTAAACCATCCTTTTCCTGAAATTCGTTTACTTCTTGGAATTTTCCTTCTTGAGCTTTCTGCTTAACGTTACAAAACAATTCATCCTGTGGTAGATTCTCACGGATCAACTGATTCAAGGCTGAATCTTCATGATGGCTTGAAGAGATAGCTGCTAACTGGAGATGCTCGGGCTTGAGTAATACACTCTCTTGTTGATCAAAGGCCTCTTCACCCTTCTTTGGTGCAAGGTAAGATCTTCTGGATAGGGCATCTGACTGACATTGATGACGTCCTGGACGGTATGTGATGACAAAGTCGAATCTGGATAAAAAGTTACTCCATCGAGATTGCCTTCTATTGAGGATCCGGGTGGTCATAAAATACTCTAGGTTCTTGTGATCTGAATATACAATGACTTTATGAGCTGCTCCTTCTAGATGGTGACGCCAGGTATCAAACGCGTCTACTATGGCAAGGAGTTCTTTATCATGAATTTCATAATTAATTTCTGGAGGGGAAAACTTCCTTGAATGATATGCAACTGGATGTAGTTGTCCATCATCTCCATATTGGGAAAGAATGGCCCCTAGAGCAAAGTCCGATGCATCTGTCTCAAGGAAGAAGGGCTTACTAGAATCAGGATGAACTAGGATTGGAGCAGTAGTGAATGCTGATTTCAAGGTCTGAAAGGCCTTCTCTGCTTCTTCGGTCCATGAGAATTTGGAGTTCCCTGTAAGCTTGGTAAGAGGTGTCACTATCTTGGAGTAATCTCTGATGAATATCCTATAGAAATTGGCAAACCCCAAAAAACATTGTACATCTCGAACACATGAAGGTGGTTGCCAATCAAGGATTGTCTCAATCTTCTTAGGGTCCATAAAAATTCCTTTATCTGATACTATGTACCCTAAAAATTCCACTTCTGTCTTATGAAAAGAACACTTCTCCAATTTCGCATACAATCCTTTTTCTCTTAGTTTCTCTAGGACTATCTTTACATGATCTTCATGATCCTCTAGATTTTTTGAAAATATCAAGATATCATCAAGGTATATTACAACAAAATCATCTAAATATTCTCGAAAAATATCATTCATCATATGTTGGAAGACAGCTGGAGCATTTGTAAGACCGAAGGGCATAACTACATATTCAAAATGCCCATACCTTGTTCGAAATGCTGTCTTCCATTCGTCTCCTTCTCTGATCCTGACAAGGTTGTAAGCTCCTCGAAGATCAATTTTCGTGAAGAATTTTGCTTTTCCAAGGCGTTCCAAGAGCTCTGATATGAGTGGTAGAGGGTATCTGTTTTTTATAGTGACTTTGTTCAATCCACGATAATCTACACACATCCGGAGAGTCCCATCCTTCTTCTTTACAAATAGAATAGGAGCTCCTGCTGGAGACTTCGAGTGTTTGATAAACCCCTTTGCTAGATTCTCATCAATGTTCTTGCGTAGTTCTGTAAGTTCCTCTGGAGATAGTCTGTAGATTGGTCCAAAGGGTGGTTGTGTTCCCTCTTGAAGATCTATGGGACAATCATAAGGTCTATGCTCTGGAAGGATATCTGCATTCTTCTTTTCAAAAACATCTTCAAAGCCGTTGTACTGATTGGGTAGCTGTACTGGATCATCTTTCTTGGATTCTTGAGCTGGTATGGCATAGATCATATATGTAGGTTCCTTCCTTACTGCATGTATGAAGGCTTTAGCTCCAACATATGTTGGGTTCTTCTGGATATCTCGACGGGTGATTTTATTCTTTTCCCAATTAATTTCTGGATTATGTTTCTTTAACCACGGCATTCCGATGATAACCATATTTGCTGGACTCGATATTACATTGAAACATATGTGTGAATCATGGTCACCAAGGTGTACTCTTAGTGGTATGGTTTCCATGGTTATATTCCCCGATGCTAGAGGCCGTCCATCTACTACTTCGGCTACTACTGGTCTGTTCTTTCGAAGTACTGGAATTCCATGTTTCTTAACGAGTCCTTCATCAATGAAACATGAGGACGCTCCTGAATCTACTAGAGCTATGAGGGAAAGGGTCTTCTTAGACAGGATTAACTTGACAGGGGCAAGACATGTTTCTACGGGTGTGGATGGAATTATGAGACCCTTTCGTATATCATGGTCCGGCTGTATGGTCTCTTTTACAACTGGACTTCCTCGTTTCCCTGCTCTACAAGGGTGGCTGCGACTTTGGAGTTTGTTCTCTTGTTGGGACAATTAACTGCAATGTGGCCAGGGTTTCCACAATATAGACATAATTTGTTATCCCTCCTTCTTTGTTTCTCTTGTGGTGTTAGAGGCTGGAACCTAGTTACATCTATCTGCATAGGTTCGGGCATAGTGTCATCTCTAGGAGTAGGCTGGAAAGGTTTCCATTGGCGAGGTCTTCCTTCTACTTGTTTTTCTTGTTTCCTTTCAAAAAGACGGTTATCACATTGAATGGCTTGGTTGATGTATTCATTCAATGTCTTCACCTCTGGCATCGTGAGTAGAAGGTCCTTCACGTCATCCCTTAAGCCCCATCTAAATTGGCTAATGAAATAATCTTCATGCCAAGTGAGGTCACATATCAATTGCCTAAATTCTGATGCATAGGTAGAGGCAGGGCGGTTACCTTGACGTAGCTTTCGAAGTTTTGTTTCTGCCACTCGACTCGTGTCTGCATCTCCAAATGTGGCGACAAGCTCTCCAAGAAATGCCTCATAATTATGAAGTACGGCCATATCCTTCTCCAAGATTGGGGCGAACCATGATAAAGCTTGACCATAGAGCAAGGTTCCAATAAAACCGACCTTGGATGCATCATCAGGGTATCTATCAGGCTGCATGCGAATGTACAATTTGACTTGTTGCAAGAATCCTCGAAACTTTGTACGATCACCATTGAACTTTTCTGGCATGCAAATCTTGGGTTCCTTCACAAATGATGTACTGGGCCGTTGGTTCACTTGAATACTCCCTTGATTCGCTTGAAGACTCCCGATTCGTTCTTGTAATTCTTGAAGGAGTGTACCTACATGCACTGGATGTCCCATCTCGACTTGTGTCTGTCGACGACTTAGGTCTTCGACTTGTTGTTGGAGACTCTGAAGTGATGCTACGATCTGTTCATAAGCGTTCTCCATGATGTCTGGTCTTGGATAGAAGATAGTCTTGCCAAAATGTCAGGGGAGCACTAGATTGTGCTCTCTGACTACACAAGACAAGATTTCGGAAACACAGTTCTGATTACAAGAATACCCACGAAGGGAAAATGCTACAAGAATATACGATCGATACAAGATGTCCCACAACCCGGGACCAATAGGTATGGAAAACTCGACTAGAGATGATACAGGAGATCCCACAACCCGGGATCGTAGGTAGGAAACAAGATATCTCGATTACAAGAAATCCCCTCAGGGATATGAACTGGATACAAGAAATAACTAGAAAGGATCTCGTACTACGAGATTACAATAGGACAAGAAAGGATGTCCACAATACAAGACTAGACAAGACTAGAGCTAGAAACAAGACTAGAACTTGAACTGGAACTTGAATGTACTTACTTGGAGGTCACGACTCCTTGAGCTCCCAAGACTGGCATTGGCAAGACTGATTATGAATGTGGCCAACCCCTCCTTATATAGGTTTTCAAGGGCGGTTCCCAAGGCGGTTGCGAACTGATGATGTCATCATGATGTCATCGATTTGTAACAAGACCTCCCAATGTCAGAATTCAGCGAATAGACAGTTGATCTTGGGGTTTTGGCACATTCCGGACGCAATGGAAGCATTGGTTTCTCCTAATTCTGAACCAATCATGAGATACAGGGTTCACATGGAATCTTAGGTTCAGGATGGTTTCCTTCGTCCATGACAATATCCATATATATAAATAGATTTACAAAACTCTACGGTTTGAAGATAAATATATGCACTTGGTCACATACCCATACACATACACACACAATTCACATATACATACACACATACACATATATACATGTTTTTGGGTTACGGTTATAAGGTTTTATATAGATACACACATGCATACACACATATACGTACACACATGCACACATATACATGTTTTAAGGTTAGTTTTTAGGATTAGGGTTTTACATAAATACACACATATAAACATATAGACATATATACATACATACATGTAGACATACACACACATACACATGTTTGATGAGAGGTGACACACACATAGATACATACATACACACACATAGATACATGGATAAATATATACATAGATACATACATAAATACATACACACACATATACATACATACATACATACATACATACATACAGACATACATACATACATACATAGGGCTATAGAATACATACTATTGTATATAAGTAAATGTATAAAGAGATTGGATTCTAGAACTAATGTTAGTATATTTAATAAGTAACTCAGGTTTTTGCTTATATATATATATATATATATATATATATATATATATATATATATATATATATATATATATATATATATATATATATATATATATATATATATATATATATATATATATATATATATATGAAAAATTAGGATTTTAACACAAGTATTAGTATATATATTTCAATGTATAAAAAATATTATTTTAGGATAATTATTTGTATATATAGTTAAATACATAAAAACAAGGATTTTAGAATTTATAATATTAAATATACTGATAACCTTAAAAACTAGGGTTTTAGACTAAATATTTTTATGTATACTTAAATGTATAAAAAAGTAGGATTTTAAGATCAATACTATTCTATATATTAGATATCTTAAACACATTAAGATAAAAGTTAATATATAACTTCAATTTATAAACTAAAGGTTAAAAGGATCCAGGAGGTTGTGACATATATACCTCCTCTGAAATCCATCCATTCAAGAAAGCATTTTTTACATCCATGTTCCAATTTTTAGATGCATCCACACTCACCAACACCGTGATGGTTGGCATCTTGGCCACAAGTGAGAATGCTTCTTCATAGTCAATGCCTTGGTTTGTGCAAAACCCTTGGCCACCAATCTGGCTTTGTACCTGCTTATTGACCCATCAGAATTTCTTTTCATTTTATAGATCCATCTGGATCCAATTACCTTCATGGATTCTTTTTTGGGTACTAGTTCCCATGTGTCACTTTCTTTGAGTGCTTCAATCTCCTCATCCATAGCTTCTTTCCGTTCTGTCTTGGTCTTTGCTTCTTCATATGATCGTGGTTCTTCAATTGAAAAATCTTTGGCAAGATAAATAGAGTGTTTAGTAACAAGACATGTATCATACCCATATCTGATAGGTTTTTTGCTCTTCCTTTTTGATCTTCTGATTGATTGATTTGAAGATTCAGGCATGTCTTCAAGTTTCTTCATCTTAACTTTGCCTTTGGACTTCCGTGCCTTGAACTCTTCAAGATTGATAATTTCTTCATCATCTGAAGTGTTGTCTTCATTCTGAGTAGGTTCCTCCTTAGCAAGACTTGGAAACTCCTCCTCCAAGTCATAGGGTAGTTTGAACTTCCTGCATTCATTCTCATACCAAGAATCATTTTCATCAAAGACAACATCTCTACTAATCATGAATCCCTTATTGCAAGGGTTGTAAAACCTGTACCCTTTCTGATTTAGACCATATCCAATAAAGATGCACTTCTCAGCCTTAGGGTCTAGCTTACCTCTTATCTGAGAATGAACGTGTACATATGCTACACATCCAAATATCCTGCAATGATCAAGTGAGGGTCTCTTCCCATGCCATGCTTCATAAGGAGTCATCACATCAAGGGACTTAGTGGTAACCTGTTTATGAGGTAAGTGGCAGTAGAAACACTCTTTGCCCATAGGTAGTTAGGTAATTTCTTTTCATTTAACATTGACCTAGTTGTTTCAACAATCAACCTATTTCTTCTCTCAGCTACCCCATTTTGTTCAGGAGTATACCTTGTGGTGATTTCTCTCTTAATTCCTCTGTCCTGCAAGAATTCTTCAAACTCATTGGAGAAGTACTCACCTCCTCCATTTGACCTTAGCCTCTTTAGATTCTTCCCTATCTGATTCTCAACAAGTGAAAGATACTTTTTAAAACAATTGAACACTTCATCATTGTGCTTCATAAAGTACAATACAGTCCATCTGCTATAATCATCAATAAAAGATACATAGTACCTTGATCTTGAGATTGAGGGGTCTTTGCTTGGTCCCCATACATCTGTATGGACGAGCTCTAGGTAGTCCTCATGCATGTAGCCTTTCCTTGAGAAGGATAACCTGTGAGACTTCCCAAACTGACAAGCACCACATTTATATATCATGTGTTGTTTGGAAACATTGAGTATTCCAATTACACATTGATCCCTGCATATCTGTTTCAATGTTCTTTCTCCTACATGCGCTAATCTCTTATGCAAAATTTCAAGCTCTGAAAGTGTTTGATCTTTATAATTGTAGAGTGCAATATTCTTTGTGTCTTCTAGCTCAAAAGTAAAAAGCCTACCTGTCTTTTCTCCTTTAGCTATTCTCTTGAACCCTTGCTTGGGATCCTCCACAAATGCTCCAAATTGGTTGAACCTAACCTGCAAACCTTTTTCCACATTCTGTCCAACACTCATCAAATTTTTGGTAATGGTTGATACATATAGTACCCTACTCAACAAGTTCTGATTTCCATCACAAGTCTTAACATTTCCAACTTTAACTACTGAATGCTTGGTGTCATCACCTGTTTGTACTTGATGCTTACCTCTTGGTTCTTCAAGGTCAGAGAGTAGAGCTACATTGCCAACCACATGATTTGAGCATCCTGAGTCAATGTAGAAGAGATGTTCATCATTTGTACCTAGTTTTGAAGTCATGTTCATAATCAGATAAGAATCATCTTGCTCTTCTGTATAGTTGTTGTAGTCATGTCTAGATTTGAATCCTCCTTGATAGTTTCTATTGTAGTTGTTGTTGTAGTTGTTATTGTAGTTGTTATTGTATTTTTGTTGTATCCTTGATGATGGTTGAATCTGCCTCTTGACTGTGAGTAGCTACCTCTTTGATATCCTCTTCCTCTCTGATTCTTGTAGTTCCTGAAAAACTCATTTGTAGTATGATTTGATAAACCACAAATGTTGCATGGTGAGGAGTTATAAGGTCTCCCCCTACCTTGCTTACCTACTCTGCCCCTTCGTCTTGATGATGTACCTCTCCCTGCATAGTTTGCTTGGGAGGTAGTGCCTTCATCCTCTATCTTCTTGTTCTTGCCTTTATCTTTAGACTTACTTTTATCAATGTATAGGGAAGAAGAGCTATTACCTTTGGATGAGTCTCCATTCTTGTTGAGCTTGGCTTCATGAGTGAACAATTTCCCCATGAGAGTGGTAAGTTCTGGAATCTGCATGTTCATGTAAAGGTCCATGGCAATGGTGAAGCTTTCCCATTTGTCATGAGCTTTAATCCCATTGATCACTTGCCTTACTATCTGATCTTCGTCAATCTTTTCTCCTATGCTTGCTAACTGATCTGCTACATCTTTAATCTTAGTCACAAACTCTGAAATAGCCTGCTTAGGTTGCTTCCTGAGTGTGGTGAATTCAATCCACAATTGGTTTTTTCTAGCCCTTGTGTTGGAAGAGAAATAGGATGACAAGGTTTCCCAAGTCTCTTGGGATGTCTTACAGTTTCTAATATGTGGCAAAAGAAAATCAGAGATGGAGTTGAGTAACTAAGACCTTGCTAATGCATCCTTGGCACACCATGTGTTGAGCTTTTCATGTTCTTCCTTTGTTGGTAGTCCTCTGGTTTTGAATGAGGGCAATTCCTCATCTCCTGAGATGTATCCATAAAGACTCCTTCCTTGTAGGTATTTCTTTATCCTTAGAGACCATGCCTGATAGTTGTTTCTATCAAATTTATCAATAAATGAAGGAAAACCATCTCCCATGTTACCTTAACTTGCTCTAATACCACAGTTGGGAATGATGGATGGACACTCCAAGAGAATGAGTAGGTACTGTCAAATCCTGCTTTCTACCAGCCCTTTGATGCTTCAGAGTTGATAACTAGACCTTCTTAGCTTTCAAATGACACCATAAAATAGCCTATGTACTTTGGAAATGATGTATGAAACAAATGAATCAAAACAGATAACTTTGAACTTCAAGTCTTCAAGAAAACCTTTTATTTTTTTACTAGACACCTGTTGTATCTTTTCCTCAGTATGACCATCATAGTAGGAATTGGAAAAATTACTTTTAGGGGTATCTAATTAAGTTAGCAAGCTAACTATTCCAAGTGATATCACTCAAAAAGATTAACTATGTTGAGAGAAATCAATTTAGCAAGTAAACCTTCACCCCCGATATTTTAGGACTGTTGCAGACTTTGACTAGTGATCACCTCGATGAGCTTTTCTCTAAAATGGCTAAATAGAAATCCTTCAAATTTTGATAGCATGTAGATGACTTTGCACTGGCTCCAACAAGCTATAGATCTTTGAATGTGGTGGAGAAATGAGTGATATATTCTCTCCACAAGTTGACAAATTTTCAAACAATGTGACAGAGAACTCAGAAATGAACAATGTAGATATATGTATTAATGAACACTTGTGTACAATGCCATAGGCATGAAGATCATTGCCTAATTGTGAAGATAGGTGTGGGATAGAGTATAGACCTCACACACACTTAGAATTGATAAAGAGAAGCTCAGAAAGTGACTCTTCTACCCGTGCCTTTTTGATGATCACTTTTATAGTGGTCAAGTTCAAAGTTTGAATTTGAATTCAAACTTTGGCTCTCTATAATCATGCTCCTACATCCTAGGAGATATTCCATCAATCAAAGCTAACTTTTCCACGAGTTCCTTTTGGTAGGTATTTGCAAAGATTCCAAGTCAATTGTGACTTTTACAAAAAAAGTAAAGTGGTAATTAACCACTAGCATTGGTTCCTATGCTTCTCCATATGTGTATGTACTTCAAGCCAAATGTGTAGGCTTGTGAATTGCACCAACATAGAAGGATGTACCCTAGATGCGTCGTGTCACACCGGCTTGCCCAAGCCTACTTGCAAAAGTAACAAAGAGATGTAAGTTGTGTTAAATATAAGAGAAGAGAACTAGAGTGACAAGACAAAGAGACGATGAAATGTAACTTGATAGGATGTACTCTGAGATACGTCGTGTCACACCAGCTTGCCCAAGCCTACTTGAAAAAGTAAGAAAGAGATGCAAGTTGTGTTAAATATAAGAGAAGAGAACTAGAGTGACAAGACAAAGAGATAGTGTCGTGGCAAAGCACTTCCCTTATGAGAGTGAGGTTGTGGGATCAAATCCTCCCACCTTGGTGAATATAGAACTCCTTATTGCCACTCATAGATTAAAATTGGTTCACCATAGCCAAAGATCACCGAAGGAGCCTTGGATGCCAAAGTTATGCCTTAAGTTATGCTTAAGTTCTATGCCTTAGTCGATGCCTTGGAGTAAGCTAAAGGAGTAAGCGTAGGTTTTGGAACTGGAACAAAAACAGAAATTGAAACTAAAATTGGAATAGGAACAGGAAATGGAAATGGGAATCCGAATCAAAAACAAAAACAAAAATGGAAACCAGAATTGGAATCAGAATCGGATTGCAAACAAAGAATAGTGAAACAAAAATCAATCACCAAAACAAACAGAAATAGACCCCTTTGTAGTGATGCATGCAGGAATCTGATACCAGTGTTATCAGAATCTTGCTCATGTGCACATAGAGGTTACGGATGTAGAAAACACACAGAAAAATAGACACGCCAAGAGACGAGACAGAATGCGATATTGGCTGCAATCTCCCCCCATGCACTCTATTTCGAAGGTCCATAGAGTGCATGTATTTATAGGAATTTTTTATTATGTCAAAAATAGTGGTTACATGACAATGGCTTCGAAAAGCCTGCATGAAAGTAACAATTGGTCTCTTTTATAGAAAGCCTTTGCTTTTAATAAATGAAATTGTGATCTACAGTGATGCTTATTCTAATCACTAATTTTCTAACTGTTGATGCTTAGTCTAATCACTACTTTTCTAACTATTTCTAATAATAGAACATTGTACACGGGTTTATTTACAAACTATATAAACTGTAAATGGATTATTGATGTCCACCCTTTCACGCCTTTCATGCCCTCATGAACCTTCTCAAAAACACCAAAACACATTAATACATTAATAAATTAACATTTCGACAATTCCTTGTTCAACACATTTCATAATTCATAACAGAAATCCCTCCAATCACAATCTCAAAAGCGCATAGAAATTGGTGAGCATACTCAAGGCGATTAGGAGTTAAAAAAAGCTTCATTTTATCATGTTGAAATCAGAATTTGAGCTCATTTTGGCCTCCACGTGCACTATCGAAGCACTTGTGCACACGATTTCATCTTTTTGTGCCAAACATATGTACAGACTTTCATTCACCAATATAACCTCCTCAAATTCTTCTACACGTTTAGCAAAACTTGATAGGGTAGTATCCTCAACTTTTTGAAATATTATTGTTTTTCTACATCACGGTATTTTACTCGGTGGCTATGGCTGAAAGGAGTGATGTATTCCATATGTTGGCAATTAAGGATGTTGGAGCAATACAATGAACAATTGATGATTATATGAAGCTTAGGAGTGAAAACTTGAAGAAAATATTGAAGCCTAAAAGCATGAAGTGAAGTAGAGGTTCAGAAAGAGATGGTCTATATACACATGTATATTAGCTTTGTAAATACTTCACAAATACTTGAAGTAATGATGATTCCAAACAAATATGTATATATACACTTGCATATATTCGTGATATATATATGAGATGAAGAATAGATGATATAGAGGGGAGTAGATCATAAGTTAAATGAGTATCATCCATCAGATGTAAGATGAGTTGAATAGAATAAATTTTTATGAGAATTGCGCGTCGATCTTTTCTCTATCTCTCATTCTATGCTTGATCATTTCAGGAATCCTTTTGTAGACATCCAATTCCTTATTTAATCCATCTATGGTTACGATTTGAGAGTCTACTTGTAATCAAGTTGAGAGAATTGTGAGTAGGAACATTTGTATGTGAAGAAGTGATAAGTGTCTTCTGAAACAGGTGCAAATTCGATGATCAAAGAATTGATCAGATCTCAGTGTATAGTGTAAATTTTTACACAAATGAGGAGTCAAAATCAAATCTGGAAGGTAATCCGTCTATGTCCAAAAGCATCTCATTAAGAGGGTTCTATTTTGTGAGAACCAACTATTTAAAGTTGCATATGTAAAAGTTGCCTCTAGAAAGTGCTTGCTTCAGACACATGTTTAATTATTGAAGTAAATCTAACATTTTGTAAGGTCTTTTGGAGAACTTTAACTTGGAGTAGTTGTGCAAACACTAGAAGAGTGTTGTATCAAATTTTCATAGAAAATTTTAATCATTTCATCAGTTAATGAGTGAATTTTGTTAGGCAGACTTTTCTGAGTGAAGCTAGTTTTCATAGGAAGCTGATTGTTCATTTTTGGTAAAAGTTTTCTAAATTGGTGAAGGTTTTGAGCTATACTTGACATAGAGGTGTTCTAAACTCAAGTTTATCTTGTCGTTTGGAGATTAATCATCTCCATTAGTGGTATTAGAGCAGGAATCATCAGAATTGAAGAAAAGGAAGACCCCGACTACTGCAGACATATAGAATTCAACATTTGAAGACTCAAAAGGACAAAGTGTGAAGGAAAAGCTAAAGGGAGACACAAGAGAGCAATCAAAAGGATCAAAAGAGTAAAGTTTGAAGCTAAGGTGCATTCATTACTCATAAGGGTGAATATTTGATAGTATTGATGAAGAAAGGATGGGAGATAGTCTCCAAATTGAAAAGTTGGATAGAGAGAACTATCCAGCTTGGTCTATGAGGATGGAAGCTCATCTTATGAGCAAAGATCTGGTAGGATATATTATAGGAGAAGAAGAAAAGCCAGAATTTAATGATCGTAGTGTTCCTACTAGGGAAGAGCTTGCTAACTTAAAGCTTTGGATGAAGAAGGATGCTCAAACAAGGAGCATAATCTATATGGCAGTGAATGATTACTTGCTTCCTCACATTAGAGGACTTGAAAGTGCAAGTGATATATGGAATTCTTTGGAGGAGCATTTTCAGAATACAACAAAGTCATGGAAAGCATCACTATGGGCAGAGTTTACCATACATGTGTATATAGACAATCTCTTTTTTGAACCTCTACTTCACTTCGTGCTTTTAGGCTTAAATCTTTTCTTCAAGTCTTCACTCCTAAGCTTCATATAATCATCAATTGTTGATTGTCTTACTCCAACAGCTCCCCCTCAATCATCAATTGTGATTACCTATATCTTCTTTATCCCTGCCATATCTTTAAATCTCTGGAACTTAGGCCCATCCAAACTTTTTGTCAACATATCTACGAGTTGATCCTTTGTACGAATATGCATGATTTTTATTTCTGTATCAACAACCTTCTCTCTCATAAAATGATATTGGATCTCAATATGTTTGGTCTTGGCATGAAACACAAGGTTATTTGCAACTTCTACTATACCTTTGTACTATGCTTCTGTAGATGATAGAGCAACTTTATGTTGCTTCTTAGAACACCATGAAATTAACTTATCTCCAACATAACACAAATACCCATGTGTTGATCTTCTATCATCAGAGTTACTTTCCCAATCTGCATCACTATTTATCTTGATCCTTGTATCTGAAGTAAACCCATAATACAAACCTTCTTTAAATATATCTTAGTACCCTTTCTCTTGCAATCCAATGTACTTTTCTTGGGCAATGCATGAACTGAGATAAAACTCCAACTGCATACGATAGGTTAGGCCTTGTTAATGTAGCATAAATCAAGCTACCCACCAAACTCACATAAAGCTTTATGTCTTTGAATTCTTCTCCTCCATATCTACTCAATTTATGATTCACCTCCATTGGAGTTGATGCTATCCTGCAATCTTCCATTTTAAATTTGATTAGCAAATTCTTCAAATACCTTTCTTGAGTTACATATACTCCATGTTGAGTATATAAAATCTCCATTCCAAGGAAGTATGACAAATCTCACAAGTCATAGACTTTGAACTCTTTCTCCATTTGTCTTTTAAGATTCCAAATGCCTTTGTCATCTGTACCTATAAGTATTATGTCATCAACATAAATACAAACACATATAAATCCATCTTCACTTGCCTTGATTAGCAAGCTACTATCTGCCTTTGATGCATGGAAACCAAGTTCCTTCAAGAACTTTACAAGCCTATAATTCCATGCTCTTGGGGCCTACTTCAAGCCATACAAAGCTCTCTTGAGCTTACACACATTATCTGGATAAAATTGATCTTTAAAACCATCTAGTTGTTCCATGTAAACTTCATCTGAAATGTAACCATTCAAAAATGTGTTCTTCACATCTAATTGAGATAATTTCCAACCTTTTGCAAGCAGTAATAGCTATGAGAGTCCTTATGGCTGTCATCTTGAAACAGGACTATAAGTTTCATCATAGTCCACACCATATGTCTATGCATATCCTTTGACAACAAGTCTGGCTTTGTACCTAGACACACTTCCATTCCCAAATCTTTTTGTTTTGTAAACCCACTTACATCCAATTACCTTGTGATTAATTGGTTTGTGTACCAATTCCCAAGTCTCATTTTCAATGAGTGCATCATACTCTTCCTTCATAGATTTTTCCTACCTTGTGGGTTGCCATTTGTGCCTTGATGATCTTTTGAGTTCTCCACTTCTTGAAGTTTTTGGTTCATCACATTCTAGATCAAACCTTGGCATCTCTTCAACTTCAACTAGTGCTTCATTATTCTCTTCTTCTTCAGCTATTTGAACCTTTGACTTACCTTTCTTTGGATTCAATGTTTCTTCAAGACCTGCATAAGTATTACTTGTACTTGAGTACCACGTACTTTGCTCATCAAATGTGACATCCTTTGATACAAGAAATTGCTTTGTAGATGGACTCCACACCCTGTATCCAATTTGCTTATCATCATAACCAATGAACAGATACTTTTCAGCCTTGGGTTCCAGCTTATGCCTTAATTGAGAAGGAACATAAGCATAGGCTAAGCAACCAAATACTTTGCAATGATCTAATGTAGGTCTCTTACCCCACCAAGCTTCATATGGTGTCATACCGTGCAAAGCTTTACATGGTAGCCTACTAACCAAGTATGTGGCTCTATCTATAGCATCAGCCCACAAATAATTAGGACAATTCTTTTCTTTCATCATTGATCTTGCAAACTCGAAAAGAGGTATATTTCTCCTCTCTGCTACACCATTTTGTTGAGGAGAGTACCTGCAAGTAAATTCTCTCTTTATACTTGCATTCCACAAATAATCACTGAATTCATTTGAAAAATACTCTCCTCCTCCATCTGACCTCAATCTCTTCAACTTTTGTTCTGTAACTCTTTCTGCATATACATGATAGTGTTTAAATATACTAAACACTTCCGACTTATCTTTGATCACATAGATAGTGATCCATCTGGTAGCATCATCAACATATATGACATAATATCTTGAACCATTGATACTAAAGTCCTTTGAAGGACCCCACACATCTGTATGTACCAATTCAAGTCTTTCTAAATACATGAAACCATTTTTATTATATGATTGCTTATGAGCCTTACCTAATTGACATGCTTCACATCTATATGTCATGTGTTGACCTGCAACATTAGGTAATCCAAGTAATGAAACATTATTAATCATCTCTTTGATACCTCGTTCATTGAAGTGTCCAAGCCTTTTGTGCCAAAGATCCGATTCCGATATCTTTTCCTCTCCATATGTGAACAAGGCATGTCCAACATTACCTTTTACCCTTAATGTGAAGAGCCTCCCTTCTTTTTTTTCCTATAACACTTTGCTTATACCCTTGGCTAGGATCTTCAACATAAACTCCATCATTAGTGAACCTCACCTCATATCCTTTTTCCACAATTTGTCCTGCACTAATCAAATTCTTTGGAATTGTAGGAACATACAAAACCTTACTCAAGAGAGTACTTCAATCCTTAGCTTTAACTGATCCAATGGACTTCACCTTGTGTTTTGTATTAGCACCTATTTAAAATGTATGATTAATCACTTTATTCTCCAAATTAGTCATTAAATCAATGTTACCACTTAGATGATTGCTACATCGTGAATCAATGTAAAACACTCTTTGATCTTCACTTGAAACTTCACATGTTGTATTCATGATTAGAGTTGAATCCTCCTTCTAATCTAATGCATAATTGTAGTAAGTATTGTTGTAGGACTGGCTTTGAAAGTTTCTTCCACCATTTCTTCCAAAGAAGCCTCTACTACCTCTACCTCTGAAACTTCCTCTCTGATTTCTTCCACCTCTAACTCTTTGATTATAACTCTGATTAAGTTTATCAACACTTTGATTTTTATGACAACATTCATGAGCTAGATGATTAGTCTTACCACATATCCAACAAGCTTTGACATTATCCTTTTTGTTTCCACCTCTTCCTCTACTTATGCCACTTCCTCTTCCTCTTATGAAGTTTGCTTGGCTTGGAGTACCTTCATCTTCAACTGATTGTTGCTTTCCTTTGAAATCCTTCTTATTGTCTTTAGAATACATTGCATGACCTACACTCTTATCAACATCTCCTTTGATATCATTCTCAAAAGTTAGCATATGTCCTAACAATTGATTCAAATCAGGAGTGCAATGATCTAAAGAAAGTTCAATTGACAAGATGAAAGGCTTCCACTTCTCATCTCCTCTTAGACCTATGAGAATTTGTCTTACCAACTTATCTTCTTCAATATCTTCATCATCTGCACCTAAAGAATCAGCATTGTCTTTCATCTTTGTCACATAATCAAATATTGATTGTGAGGCCTTTTTCTTGAATGTGGTTTGTAAATATTTCACAAATACTTGAAGTAATGACCAATCCACACAAATATGTATATATACACTTGCATATAGTCGTGATATATACGAAAGATGAAGAATAGATGATATAGAGAGGAGTACATCATAAGTTAAATGAGTATCATCCATCAAATGTAAGATGAGTTGAATAGAAGAAATGTTTCTGAGAATTGCACGTCAATCTTTTCTCTATTTCTCCTTCTGTGCTTGATCATTTTAGGAATCCTTTTGTAGAAGTCTAAGTCCATAGTTAATGCATCTATGGATTTGAGAGTCTAATTGTAATCAAGTTGAGAGAATTGTGAGTAGGAACATTTGTATATGAAGAAGTGATAAGTGTCTTCTAAAATAGGTGCAAATTTGATGATCAAAGAATTGATTAGATCTTAGTGTATAGTGTAAAGTTTTACACAAATGATGAGTCAAAATCTAAGCTGGAAGGTAAGCCATCTATTTCTAAAAGCATTTCATTAAATGGGTTCTATTTTGTGAGAGCCAACTATTTAAAGTTTCATATGTAAAAGTCGCCTATAGAAAGTGCTTGTTTCAGACATAGGTCTACTTATTGAGGAAATCTAAAGTTTTGTAAGTTCATTTGGAGAACTTTAACTTGGACTAGTTGTGCAAACATTAGAAGAGTGTTGTGTCAAAGTTTCGTAGGAAACTTTAATCATTTCATCAATCAATAAGTGAATTTTGTGAGGTAGACTTTTTTGAGTGAAGCTAGTATTCATAGGAAAGCTGAGTGTTCATAAACTCAAGTGTACCTCAAGTTAGTTCTCATAGGAAAGCTGAGTGTTCTAAACTCAAGTGTACCTCGTCTTTTGGAGATTAATCATCTCCATCAGAGGATAAGTTGGATGGTAGCAATTAACCATTATGGGCATATATGATGTGTCATGTATTGGTTGCAAAAGGAATCTGGAATATTGTGCACGGTATTGAAAAATAACCTACTACAACGGCAAATACAGTTACTAAAGGTGATGGGTATCGCATTGAAGATAATGTTCTTCAGGTTCCTCTTTGTTCTAGAGTTCCTACTGCACCTACTATAGAGCAACTTTGTTAATATGGCAAAGATGCTGATACACATGCATTGATAGCCTTGTCTACCAAACGTGCCATTATTCCGCACATTCACTCCTATAAAATAGCAAAGGGTGTTTGGGATAAACTTACCACTTTATACCAGACAAGGAATAAGGCTATAAATGTTTGAAGAACATAAACACTTAGGACTTTGCTTTCAATGGATATACACACACATGCCTCAAAAAATCATCAATGAAATTCACAAAGTAAAGGTAGTTCCTAAAAGAAGGTGTTTGCATAATACCACAAACATCACTGTGAACAAGCTGCAATTTTTGAGTAGCTCGTATTGAACCATCTTTGGGAAAGAGCAATGCTACATTCTACCTAAAATACAGCCTTCACAAACATGTTTACCAGGTGTCTGAAGTTTGGGCAGAGAAGACACTATTTCAGATTTCTACAGGCATAGCAAACTAGCAAAATTCAGATGACCAAAGCATGCACGCCAAAGCCTTGCATCTAACATAGCTTGAGAATCTTGAACTACACATGCTGAATCATTCATAGATTTTGCATAATCTATGAGCTTATATAGCCCACAACCTAGAATGCTAGAAGCACTAATGATGTTGCCATTTGATAGATCATGAACTCTACATCTATCATCAACAAATTTCACAACCAAGCCAATCTTGGCTAACACTGAAAAAGATAACATATTTTTCTTGATCCCTAGCATGAATAAAGCATCCAAAAATGTAAAAGAACTACCATCAGTAGTATTCAGAACGATCTTATCAACCCCCATGGTAGGATAAGAGGAGTTGTTGGCACATGTGAGAGTATTCCCTATAGGGGCAGGCTCAAGTGAAGTGAAGAAACTATGCTACGAGGTAATATGTTTGGTTGCCCCACTATTAAAGTACCAAACATCTAATTCTACTGGAGACATACATTGCTCATGAGAAGATGGGTCATAACTGCAATCAGTAGTAAATGCCCATTCTTCATTCTGCATAAGATTTGCATACTCTAATTTGGGTGTAGAGGCCTCTACAATAACCATTGTAGCCTCTTTTTTCTTTGCCTCTTATGCAGCCACTTTCAGACAACTCTTTATGACATGATCATTTCCTTTACAGTATTTGCAAAACAATTTTTGCTTTTATGTTTTCTTCTCATCTTTGTTATCCTTCTTTGATTTTGCAAAATTAGTAGATTTTTGCTTACTAGTAGATGCGCTCCTTTTACCTTTTCCCTTCTTACTAGCCAAGAAAGCATGATCTCCATCATGCATAATGGACCTATTCTACCTAGACTAATATTCTTGCAAGAGAACAGAGACTTAAGGCATTCCAATTTGCTTTCATCATCAATTGAAGAGTAGAAGCAAAACTCTGATATCAATCAAGAAGACCATTCAAAACAATCTGCACAAGTGAACTGTTTGGCAAGATTTCATCAACAAAAATCAATTGCTTCTTCAAATATTTGATCATTTTCAAAAGCCTATCCATGGAATCTAATTAATTCATGTGCTCACTCTCCAACTCTTTTCAAAGCTAAGAAACACTTGGTTTTGTCCAAAAATTTGTGAGCATGTAAAATGGTCACCCTCCATTCTCATCGAGGGGGGGATATATGTCTTTTAATTTTAATGCTTTTTGGATGAACATGAGATAAAACATCAGTGTATAGTGATGTACACACCTCAATAGAATGGAGTTGCAGAAAGTAAGAACATGTCACTCATGGAGATGGCAAGGTGTATGGTCAAGAGTGAGGCTTTACCACATAGTTTCTGGCTTAAGGTTGTTATGTGTGCATCATATGTACTTAAATGGTGTCCCACTAAAGCATTGTATTTTATAAATCCATATGAGGCTTGGCACGATTGCAAGACATCGGTTGTTCACCTATGTGTCTTTGGTTATCTAGCATATGCATTAGTGCCTAAACAACAACACACGAAATTGGATGATAAAGTAGTGAAATGTATTTTTGTTGGGTAAAATTGAGAAAGCAAAGGCTATCATCTGTATCATCCATAGATTAAACACATTTTAGTGAGTTGTGATGTTGTTTTTGTGGAAGACACAATTGAGCCATTACATTCATGTATTAAGGATACATCACTTAGCTCCAAAGATGCGTATGACACCTTGTTGCTATTCGAACTCAAGGACAAGCACAAACACAGAAGTGCATCAAAGAAGTGGAAACATAAGAAGACTCCTAGAGGTAAGTTATTCTTGACCAGGGTGATCACTGTAGATTGGATCCCCCAAGACAACAAAAGCAT
Organism: Ceratopteris richardii; assembly: GCA_020310875.1. NCBI lineage: Eukaryota > Viridiplantae > Streptophyta > Polypodiopsida > Polypodiales > Pteridaceae > Ceratopteris > Ceratopteris richardii. The sequence continues at coordinate 44,731,711 of CM035406.1, read as the reverse complement.
AGAACTATGTTTTAATAGAGAAACAAAGGAAGTCTTTTGGAGATTCAAGCCATATCAACCTAGAAAAATAGAAGGAGTCATCATCTATGACTTCAAAGATTCTAAGATACCAAGCAATGTTAGATGATACATTGGAGATAATTTTCTTGATAACAAAGCATGGAAAGCATGCATACACTTGGAAAGGAGAATTGATTTTCACTCCACCAAGATCTAATCTTTCTCATGGCCTCCAAGGAGCACGATCATCCCATGCACATGAAACCCAGATGAAAAGAGCTAGAGAGATAGATTAGGAGTTGAAGGTGAAAGATCTAAAAGAGTGAGACATCGAGCACATAGGCATCAAAGAGATGAACATGATTTTCCATTGCCTAGACCCCAAGAGCACTCAAGAATCCTTAGGCCCTCTCAATTGGCCAAGGCAATGAAGAACTATTTTGATGGCTCAAAAGATCCTTATGATCATGTGGCTGAGTTCAAACAAGTGTTAAGAGCTGAATAGGGAGGACTTGTTCCCATAGTTTGAGGCATTTGATTTGACTCTCAAGGGTACTACCCTAGCTTGGTTTCAACCTTTAAATAGTCATCACTACCAAAATATAGGTTACCTGCTAGAAGCATTCATTTTAGAATTTTCCAAAAGTTGTATCAGGGATAACACATCATCCTTGATCGACAACTTCAAGCAGACACCCCAAGAAACAACGTGACTTGTAGGAAGACAGTTTAGACAGTACTTAGGAAAGAAGCCCTATTCCAGAGTTAATGATTCATTTGTTAAATTGATTGCTCTGTGTATAGTGCATCATTTCAAGTGATTCCACTTGGAATCATTAGCTTACTAAGCTAACTTGATAGCTCTAAAAAAAATTTTTCTAATTCCTACTGTACTGTTTGTACCAAGCATAACAAGCAGCAGGTGTGTGATAAACAATAGAAGGTTTTCATTGATCCTTCTAGTTGGAAGTAGTCTTTTTTTATTCAATCTTTCCTTAATTCCTTTCCAAAGTACATAGGCACTTGTATAGTGTCACTAGAAAGCTTAGAGAGCCCACAACCCAACTCTAAAGCTAGAATTGGCTGGTAATAAGCAGGATTTGGTAGTACCTACTCATTTCTTGGAGTTTCCATCCATCTATCCCAATCGTGGTATCAAAGCAAAGCTAAGGTAAAATGGGAGATGGTTTTCCTTCTTTCATTGATAAATTGGATAGGAACAACTATCAAGCATGGTCTTTGAGGATGAAGACATACTTACAAGGAAGGAGCCTCTATGGATACATCTAAGGAGATAAGGAGATGCCCATATTCAGAAGCAAAGGACAAACTACAAGAGAGGAGCATGAAAGAGACTCACCACATGGTGTGCCAAGGATGCATAAGCAAGGTCCTACTTACTTAACTCGATCTCTGATTTTCTTCTTCCACATGTTAGGAATTGTAAGACATCCCAAGAGACTTGGGAAACATTGTCTTCTTATTTCTCTTCCAACACAAGGGCTAGGAAGAACCAACTGTGGATTGAGTTTACCACTCAAAGAAAGCAACCTAAGCAAGGCATCTCAGAGTATGTGACCAAAGTCAAAGATGTAGCAGATCAATTAGCAAGCATAAGAGAAGAAATTGAAGAGGAGCAGATTGTAAGACAAGTAATCAATGGTATTAAAGCTGAAGACAAATGGGAGAACTTCACAACTGCCATGGACTTATACATGGATATGCAGATTCTAGACCTTACCACACTCATGGGGCAACTATTTACCCATGAAGCCAAGCTCAACAAGAATGGAGATTCATCAAGAGGTAATAGCTCTTCTGCCCTATACACTGATAAATAAGTCCAAAGAGAAAGGGAAGAACAAAAAGGTTGAAGATGAAGGAACTACCTCCCAAGCCAACTATGCAAGGAGAGGTAGAACCTCAAGAGGAAGGGGCAGAGGAGGTAAGCAAGGTAGGGGGAGATCTTATAACTCCTCACCATGCAATATTTGTGGATTGTTGAACCATACTATAGACGAGTGTTTCAGGAACTTCAAGAATCAAAGAGGTACAGGATATTAAAGAGGTGGATATACACAATAAAGAGGAAGATTCAATCACCACCAAGGATACAACAACAACTACAACAATTAGTACAATAGAAACTACCAAGGAGGATACAAATCCAAAAAATCTTACAAAAAATACACAGAGGAGCAAGAAGATTCTCTTCTAATCATGAACATGACTTCAAAACCAGGTATGAATGATGATCATCTCTTCTACATTGACTCAGGATGCTCAAACCAGTTGGCAGACAATGTAGCTCTTCTCTCTGACCTTGAGGAACCAAAGGGTAAGCATCAGGTACAAGTAGATGATGACACCAAGCATTGAGTGATTAAAGTAGGGAATATTAAGACCTCTGATGGAAACAAGAATCTGTTGAGTAGGGTTCTATATGTACCTACAATTATCAAGAATTTGATGAGTGTTGGACAGATTGTGGAAAAGGGTTTGCAGGTTAGATTCAACCAATATGGAGCATTTGTGGAGGATCCCCAGCATGGGTTCAAGAGAACTGCCAAAGGAGAAAAGACATGTAGATTATTCACTTTTGAACCTGAGGATACAAGGAACATTGCACTTTATAGTTATAAAGATCAAACACTGTTAGAGCTTGAAATTTGGCACAAACGATTAGGGCATGTTGGTGAAAGAACCTTGAAACAAATATGTAGAGGCCAATGTGTGCTTGGGTGCTTGTCAGTTTGGAAAATCTTGATGGAGAATGTAAATCTCCAAAAGAACAAGCTATCATTGATGTTAGACCACCTCTATATCAAGAATAACTTCATACTCCACTTAATTTTAAAAGACAATCACCAAATTATCAAGAAACTGATTAACTGTGAAAAATCACTTCTCAGAAAAAGTCTGCTGCACATTAATCACTCATTGACTGATCATTCATGTAAAGTTTTTTATAAAACTTTGTAGAATGTGTCGTCTAGAGGTTGTGCACCTTCTCCAAGTTAAATCACTTCAAATCTTTGAGTAGATTGTGAGAAATGACTCAAACAATTTACCTATGTCTGAAACTGCCTTTCTGTAACAATGACTTTGACACCTGTAACTTCTAAGCTATAGTTCTCCCAAACTATAGCCCGATTAATCAAATGCTTTTAGACATAGATGGCTTACCTCTCAGCTTAAATTTTGAGTCCTCATTTGTGTAAAACTTTACACTATGCACTGAGCACTGTCCATTTCTTTGACCATCGAATCTGCACCTATTTCAGAAGACACTCAGAACTTTCTTACATATGAATGTTCCTATTCAAAATTCTCTCAACCTGTTTGCAATTGGACTCTCAAACTTTAACCATAGATAGATTAACTATGGACTTAGATGTGTACAAAAGTATTTCTCATAAGATTAAGCACAGACGGAGAATTAGAGAAAAGATCGACGCGCAATTCTCTGAAAACTTTTTCTTCTCATAAATCTTCATACATCTGATGGATGACACACATAATATTCATCTCATTCTTTCCTATTCTTCTATTCTTCACATCTATTGTCTTCTCTATCTCTTCTATATCTCTCTTCGACTATAAGCACGTATCTATATATATATACGAGTCTAACTCGTCATTTTTTCAAATACATTGAAATATTTACAAGGATAATGTACAAAAGAACTTAGTTTCTGAATCTATTCTTTCCCTTGAAACTCATCTTCAATCTTTCATTTATCTTTTCACTTCTGGACTTTATGTAATCACTAATTGTTGATTGTTTTGCTCCAACAGCTCCCTCTCAATCATCAATTGTGATTACCTGCATCTTCTTTATTCCTGCCATATCTTTAAACCTCTGCAACTTTGGTCCATCCAAACTTTTTGTCATCATATCTGCAAGTTGATCTTTTGTAGGAGTATGCATGACTTCAATTTCTTTATCAATAACCTTCTCTCTCAAAAAATGATACTGAATTTCAATATGTTTAGTTCTAGCATGAAACACAGGATTTGCTGCCAAGTATAAAGAACTCATATTGTCTCCACAAATGATAGGAGTACTCTGAACAACATCAAAACTCTTCATAAGTGCCTTTAGCCATATTACTTCTTTTGCAACTTCCACCATGCCTTTGTATTCTACTTCTGTAGATGATAAAGCAACTGTATGTTGCTTCTTAGAACACCATGAGATTAGCTTATCTCCCACATAACACAAATATCCATGTGTTGATCTTCTATCATCAGAATTACCTGCCCAATCTGCATCACTGTATATCTTGACCCTTGTATCTGAAGTAAAACCATAATACAAACCTTCTTTAAGTGTGGCCTTGATGTACCTAAGTACTCTTTGTCCTGCAATCCAATGTTCCTTTCTAGGACAATGCATGAATTGAGATAGAACTCCAATTGCATATGATAGGTCAGGTCTTGTTAATGTAGCATAAATCAAGCTACCCACCAAACTCTGACAGAGCTTCATATCTTTGAATTCCTCTCCTCTATATTTAGTCAATCTATGATTCACTTCCATTGGAGTTGGTGCTATCCTGCAATCTTCCATTTTAAATTTGATAGCAAATTTTTCAAATACCTTTCTTGAGTTACATATACTCCATGTTGAGTATATGAAATCTCCATTCCCAAGAAGAATGACAAATTTCCCAAATCACTGATTTTGAACTCTTTCTCCATCTGTTTCTTAATCATGTGTATGCCTTTGTCATCTGTTCCTGTAAGTATTATGTCATCAACATAAATACAAACATAAATAAATCCATCTTCACTTGCTTTGACTAGCAAGCTACTATCTGCCTTTGATGCTTGAAATCCAAGTTCCTTCAAGAACTTTACAAGCCTATAATTCCATGCCCTTGGGGCTTGCTTCAATCCATACAAAGCTCTCTTGAGCTTACACACATAATTTGGATACACTTGATCTTTGAAACCTTCTGCTTGCTCCATGTAAACTTCATCTGAAATGTAACCATTCAAAAAAGCATTTTTAACATCTAATTGAGATAATTTCCAACCTTTGCAAGCAGCAATTGCTATGAGTGTCCTCATGGTTGTCATCTTTGCCACAGGACTATAAGTCTCATCACAGTCCACTCCATATGTCTGTGCATATCCCTTCACAACAAGTCTGGCTTTGTACCTACACACACTTCCATTTGCAAATTTTTTTGTTTTGTAAACCCATTTACATCCAATGATTTTCTGGCTATTAGGTTTAGGAACCAGATCCCATGTCTGATTTTCCATCAATGCATCATACTCCTCTTGCATAGCTTCTTCCCAATTCTTCTTCCCTTTGGCTTCATCATATGTAGATGGATCTTCATCTGCTTTTACCATGTAAGCATAATCCTTAGTAGTCAAAAATGAAGTATCATAGCTATACCTTGTAGGTTGCCATTTGTGCCTTGTAGGCCTCCTGAGTTCTCCACTTCTTGAGGTTTCTGGTTCATCACACTCTGGATCAAACCCTGGCACTTCTTCACCTTCAACTTGTATTTCATTTCTCTCTTCTTCATCAAATATCTGAACCTTTGTTTTGCCTTTCTTCTGATTCATAATTTCTTCAACTTCTGCATACACATTAGATGTACCTGCATACCAAGTATTTTGCTCATCAAATGTAACATCCTTGGACACAAGGAATTGTTTTGTGGATGGACTCCACAACCTATAACCCATCTGCTTGTCATCATAACCAATGAATACATACTTCTCTGCTTTAGGCTCCAATTTATGCCTCAATTGAGATGGCACATATGCATATGCCAGGCATCCAAATATTTTACAATGATCCAAGGTAGGTCTCTTACCCCACCAAGCTTCATATGGTGTCATACCCTGCAAAGCTTTACAAGGCAATCTATTAACCAAATATGTGGCTGTATTTACAGCCTCAGCCCACAAATAATTTGGACAATTCTTCTCTTTCATCATGGATCTTTCAAATTCAACAAGTGTCCTATTTGTTCTTTCTGCTACACCATTTTGTTGAGGAGAGTACCTACAAGTAACTTCTCTCTTTATACCTACATTCCACAAGTAATCACTAAACTCATTAGAGAAATACTCTCCCCCTCCATCTGACCTTAACCTCTTCAATTTTTGACCTGTAATTCTTTCTGCATATGCATGATAGTGTTTAAATGTATTAAACACTTCTGATTTGTCTTTGATCACATAGATTGTGATCCACCTAGTAGCATCATCAACATATATGACATAATATCTTGAACCATTTATACTAAAGTCCTTTGAAGGACCCCACACATCTTTATGTACCAATTCAAGTCTTTCTGAATACATAAAACCATGCTTATTGTATGATTGCTTATGAGCCTTACCTAACTGACATGCTTCACATCTGTATGTCATGTGTTGACCTGCAATGTTGGGCAACCCAAGTATTGAACCATTGTTTATCATTTCTTTGATACCTCTCTCATTAAAATGTCCAAGTCTTTTGTGCCAAAGATCCAATTCTGACACCTTTTGCTCTCCATATGCAAACATACCATGTCCAATATTTCCTTGTACCTTTAACGTGAAGAGCCTTCCTTCCTTCTTCCCTGTAACAATCTGTTTATACCCTTGACTAGGGTCTTCAACATAAACTCCATCATTAGTGAACCTTACCTCATATCCTTTTTCCACAATTTGTCCTACACTTATCAGATTTTTAGGAATTGTAGGAACATATAGAACCTTACTCAAGAGAGTGCTTCCATCTTTGGCTTTGACTGAACCAATTGACTTTACTTTGTGCTTTGTATTATCACCTGTTTGAACTGTATGATTGATTGCCTTATGATCTAGATCAGTCATCAAAGCAATATTTCCACTCAGATGATTACTACATCCTGAGTCAATATAAAACACTCTCATGTCTTCATGTGAGGATTCACATGTTGCATTCATAATAAGAGTCGAATCTTCTTCCTGATCTGATGCATAATTGTAGTAGGTGTTATTATAGGATTGATTTTGGAAGTTTCTTCCTCCACCTCTTCCAAAAGAATTCCTACCACCTCTACCTCTGAAGTTTCCTCTCTGATATCTGCCACCTCTTCCTCTTTGATTAAAATTCTGATTAAAGTTACTATTGCTTTGATTATTGTGCCAACAATCATGAGATAGATGATTGGTCTTACCACATATCCAACAAGCTCTGACATTATCTTTGTTATTTCTGCCTCTTCCTCTACTTCTGCCACTTCCTCTACCTCTTAGGAAGTTTGCTTGGCTTGGAGTACCTTCATCTTCAACTGATTGTTGCTTTCCTTTGCTAGCTTTCTTCTTGTCTTTAGAATACATTGCATGACCTGCACTCTTATCAACATCTCCTTTGATATCATTCTCAAAAGTTAGCATATGTCCTAACAATTGATTCAAATCAGAAGTGAAATGATCTAATGAAAGTTCTGTAGACAAAATAAAAGGCTTCCACTTCTCATCTCCTCTTAGCCCTGTGAGAATTTGTCTTACCAACTTATCTTCTTCAATATCTTCATCAACTGCACCTAAAGAATCAGCAATGTCTTTCATCTTTGTCACATAATCAGATATTGATTGTGAAGTTTTCTTCTTGAAAGTAGTAAACTCTGCCCATAATGAAGCTTTCCTTGATTTGGTTGTATTCTGAAAATGCTCTTCCAAAGCATTCCAAATGTCACTTCTTCTCTATCTCTTCTATATCTCTCTTCGACTATATATATATATATATATATATATATATATATATATATATATATATATATATATATATATATATATATATATATATATATATATATATATACGAGTCTAACTCGTCACTTTTTCAAATACATTGAAATATTTACAAGGATAATGTACAAGAGAACTTAGCTTCTGAATCTATTCTTTCCCTTGAAACTGATCTTCAATCTTTCATTTATCTTTTCACTTCTCGACTTTATGTAATCACTAATTGTTGATTGTTCTACTCCAACAAATCTCACAGGTTACCCTTCTCAAGCAAAGGCTACATGCATGAGGACTACCTAGAGCTTGTCCATACAGATGTATGGGGACCAAGTAAGGATCCCTCAATCTCCAGATCAAGGTATTATGTATCTTTCATTGATGATTATAGTAGGTGGACTATACTGTACTTTATGAAGCACAAAGATGAAGTATTTAGTTGCTTTAAAAAGTATCTTGCACTTTTTGAGAACCAAACATGGAGAAACCTAAAAAGACCAAGGTCAGTTGGAGGAAGTGAGTGCTTCTCAAATGAGTTTGATGCATTCTTGCAGGACATAGGAATCAAGAGAGAAATTAGAACAAGGTATACCCCTAAGCGAAATGGGGTGGCAAAGAGGAGAAATAGATTAATTCTTGAAAGAGCTAGGTCAATGTTAAATGAGAAAAAATTACCTAACTACTTATGGGCAGAGAGTGTATCTACTACCACTTATCTTATAAACAGGTTGCCATCCAAATCTCTTGATGGGATGACCCCATATGAAGCATGACATGGTAGAAGACCTTCAATTGATCATTGAAGGATCTTTGGATGTCTAGCTTATGTGCATATCCCTTCTTAGATAAGAGGTAAGCTAGACCCTAAGGCAGAGAAGTGCATCTTCATAGGGTATGACTTGAATAAAAAAGGATATAGGTTGTACAATCCTTCAAACAAAGGATTCATGGTTAGTAGAGATATTGTCTTTGACGAGAATGACTCTTTCTTTGATAATGAATGCAAGAAAGTAAAGCTACCTTATGACTTGGAAGAGGAGTTTCCAAGCCTCACTAAGGAGGAGCCTACTCAGAATGAAGATATCAACTCAGATGATGAGAACATCATCAATCTAGAAGAGTTCAAGGCATGGAAGTCCAAAGGCAAAGTCAAGATGAAGAAGTTGGAGGGTATATCGGAATCATCCAACCAAGCAATCAGAAGATCAGAAAGGGAGAGCAAGAAACCAATTAGATATGGGTATGACACTTCCCTAGTTACTAAGCACTCTGTTTATCTTCTAAAAGACTGTTCATTTGAAGAGCCAGCATCATATGAACAGGCAAAGACCAAGGCAGAATGGAAGGAAGCTATGGATGAGGAAATTGAAGCACTCAAGGAGAGTGATACTTGGGAAGTAGTACCAAAGAAGGAGTCTATGAAGATAATTGGTTCTAGATGGATCTATAGGATCAAAAAGAATTATGATGGATCAATAAGCAGGTACAAAGCTAGACTTGTGGCTAAGGGTTTCGCACAAACCCAAAGAGTTGATTATGAAGAAACCTTCTCTCTTGTGGCCAAAATGCCAACCATTAGGGTATTGGTAAGTATAGTTGCATCAAAGAATTCGAACATGTATCAGTTGGATGTAAAAAATGCATTTCTAAATGGCTGGATTTTAGAGAAGGTGTATATGTCTCAACCTCCTGGCTAAGAGGACCCAAACAAGGTAAAATATGTATGTAAATTGAACAAAGCTCTTTATGGATTGAAGGAGGCACCTAGGGCATGGAACCATAGGTTTTCCTTTAGGATCAAGGTTTTGTCATGAGTAAATCAGATACTTCTCTGTTCATCAAGAGAAGTAATTCAGAGGTAATATACCTCTGTGTATATGTTGATGATATCATACTTATGGGTAATGATGCCAATGGCATCAAGCAGATCAAAAGTCAGATGATGAAGGAGTTCAAAATTAGTGACCTTGGATCATGAAAATACTTTCTAGGACTTGAATTAGTCTATACTAACTCTGGAATTTACATTACTCAGAGAAAGTATATACAGGATATACTAAAGAAGTTTCATTTGCAGGATGCCAAAGTTGCAAGTACTCCAATGGAGGTAAACCTTAAATTAAGTGCTCATGAAGGTGATGTACTTGAGAACATTGCAGGTTACCAAAGCATAGTGGGAAGCTTGAACTATGCTACATTGACAAGGATTGATATTGCTTATGGAGTAAGTGTTCTAAGTCACTTCATGCACAAGCCTAGGGCACCACACTTGGAGGCTGCCAAAAGGATCTTGAAGTACCTTAAAGGTACTCAACATCATGGATTGTATTTACCTTATACATCAGAATTGGACGTCAAGATATATTCAGATGCAAATTGGGCAGGATGCAAAGATGATAGAAGGAGTACCTCAGGATACGTATCCTTTGCAGGAAATAAACCTATATCATGGTCTTCAAAAGAAGCAACCTACTGTTGCTTTATCTTGTATAGAGGTAGAGTATAGAGGATTGGCCAATGCTACTCAAGAGGCCATATGGATCAAATTGTTATATACAAAATTGGGTTTGCATACTACATGTCCAATGATTTTTGGATATAATACAAGTTCATATTTAGTTGGCATATGTATCAACTAATATGCAATGTGCAGACTTGTTGACTAAAGCATTACATGGTACAAAACTTTGCAGGTTTAAATCAATGATTGGATTGCACGATATTCATGAAGATTGAAGATGAAGACCAAGCCAAAATGTTTGGCTTGAGTGGGAGTTGTTGGCGCAAATTACAAGCGTACACATTTGGCTAGAAGAGTCATGAACAATTGAAGCTCCATGGAAACCATTGCTAGGAGAATTTTATCTTTTACATTTGTAAAGGTTGTTTTAACTTGGAAGAATCTTTGTAACTCTAAAAAAACACGTGGAGTTCATTAGTTTAGAAATCACGACTTTATGTTAGAGAGAAACTCCTAGATTGATGGATTGCTTTTAGAGAGATCCAAAAGTTAAATTCAAATTCAAATTTGAATATAGCACTTTTAAAAAATGACTTTAAAAAGTCGTGTGCAGAAGTCTCAATTCCTAAGTTCTCCATTGCCATTTTTGTAAGAGTGTGAGGTCTACATTGTAGCCTACACTACTCTCCATCATTAGGCTATGATTGTCAAGCCGATGATCTTGTACAACATTGTTCATTAATAACTGTCAACTTGTGTTGTTCATATTGTTTGAGATAGACATCTACAGAAGCATGCAAACAACACAAGGAGAAGAAGCTTGGAGCATGACACACAATACTGAATGTATTACTAGAGTATGTACAAAGATAAGTAGCCCATTAGGGCAATAGGCGTATGTACAAGCTGGGGGAGAAAAACCTCCTAAAGAGGGAAAAACGTGCCCTGGCGATCCTAGAGTGTTCACACACATCACTACCTAAATATATCAACAAATCTCCCCTAGGAGCGATGCGGTGAACAAGTTGCTGACACTCATGTATAAGGAAGTGCCAAGCTATGTGAAAATCACTCCACAAAAGGAAGTAAGCCCAAAGCTTTGCGGAAAGCTTCAAACTTCTCCCTAGGTAGAGCCTTCATGAAAAGGTTTGCAATGTTCTCCTGCATGGGCACATATGCCAAGCTGATCTCCCCAACAGAGAACCTCTCCCTGAGATAGTGATAATGCACATGTGCTTAGTGCAAGCATGGAACATAGGGTTCCTTGCAACTACCAATGTGCTCTGACTGTCAGTGAAGATGGTGGTGACAGAAGTCTGACCAACACCAAAATCAGCCATAAGGCATCTAAGCCACACACACACTCAACAGTCACTGTGAAAGTTGCCCTATACTCAGCCTCACAACTGGAAGTGGCCACGGTAGGCTGCTTCTTGCTCAACCAAGATATACATGAGCTAATTCATGCTAAGCCACTAGTGGGCACATGAGTGTCATACCAACAAGCCCAATCAGAGTCAAAAAAAGCATGCAAATTTAGCGATAGTGATCCCCCTTCAGATAGAACAACCCAAGTAGCCGAGTACCACTCAAGTAGCGAAAGATACGCTTAACCGCCTGCTAATGCTTGACTCCTAGGCAATGCATAAAGCTGCTCATCTGTGAGATAGCAAACTGAATATTTGGATGAGTAATGCATAAGTAAATTAAGCATCCAATAGCTTGCTGATAGAGAAGAGCATCAAATGCATCTCCAGCATCATGGAGACTCAATCGTAAACCTGTCTCCATAGGAGTGGCAATAGGCTTACAGTCTTCAAGGCCAAAACGCTGCAATAATGTGTCAATAGATTTCGTATGACACAAAGCCATTCCACCATCAACGTGCATAAACTGAATGCCCAACTAATGATGCAAATGCCCCAAATCAGAGATCTCAAATGAGGCATGCAATCAGCCTTAAAATCAGCAATATGCCTCTCATGAGGACCAGTGAGCAGCATGTCATCAACATAAACCACAATGATCAGAAGTACATCATTAGCACGCTTAACATATAAGGTGCTCTTAGTTGGATTGTTCTCAAAACTATGTGCAATCAGATAGGCATGTATCTTTTCATACCAAGCACGTGGTGCTTACTTTAAACCATATAATGCCTTCTTTAACATGCACACATGGTTCTCATGCCCTTTCTGCACAAAGCCATGAGGCTGAAAAACATACAGTTATTCATGCAAGTCACCATTCAGAAATGCAGTTTTAATGTCCAAATGATGTACATTCCAACCATGATGGGTTGCAAGTGCACAAATGCTCCGAACAGTAGTCATACGACATGTAGGTGCAAAGGTTTCATCAAAATCAATGCCTCTTTCTTGTGCACAACCCTTTGCAACAAGCCTAGCCTTATACCTATCAACTGTACCATCAGGTTTACGTTTAAGCTTGTATACCCACTTAGTGCCAATGGCCTTCTTGCCACGAGGCAAGTCACATAAAGACCAAGTACCATTCTTCATTATTGCATCATATTCAGATTGCATAGCAGCCATCCAATTTCTTGAATTTTGTGCTTCATCAAACGAAACAGGGTCACTCTCATCACAGAGACTAGATGCAGCCATAGCATAGCAATTTGATGCAAAAGAGGCACTATGATCGAGTACGATATGACAGGGCTACATCTAATTTGCTGTCACGCAAGATCTGTGTTGAGGATAGAAGAATCTGGGGGATAAATGGTTATTTTGAATTCTCAAAGTTTGTTAATTTAGATAATTACTCAATCGGATGTGTATTTTTTAGATTGGATTTTTAATAGGCAGTTATATTTTGGTTCTGCACTGATCTCAAGGGAGAAGTCGTTACATTTGTGGAGAGAGAGCAAGAAAGGGCAGTTAGATGACAGGTAGTCGCGACTCCAAAGGGAGAGCGCAAGACAATTAGAAGTGACATGAAGCATGTTCTGAGAGGGAGATTCTAAAGATATATATCTCAAGTTGAGAAATGTACTATCCTTATTCTAAAGTGCCGAGGTGATTACCTATCTTGTTGAATCTGATGTAGAAGAATGTTAATGAAGTACTGTATGCGAATTCGTTCAGCCCGAGTATGAGTTTTCTCATCTATCATGTGTTATGATTTGTTGAAGAGAGAGAGAGAGTTCTGTTGCAGTATCAGAGTACTGGATCTGAATTCTATTTGGGTAAGAATATTCTCTGTGTGAAGAAGGCCAGTGCATTCTGATTAACCAAAATAAATTGTGATGTGTTGTTTGCGAACCCTAACACATTTGGCGATCCTACTGTGCTGCCAATGAAGCAAGAAATGCATGAAGGAAAGAAAGAAACGATTTGGTAAAGTATATTTTACAAGAGCGCAGGCAAAGGCAGCGAACATGGAGTCATCCTCAGAATTCTACGATTGGTACGAAGCCGAGGAGGAAGCTAATCTAAATACAAAAGAGGAAGAGGAAGAAACAGGTGCAGCAGAGGTAAGGTTAGTGGCCGGTATACCTAGAGCGTTATTCCTAATAGAAGCAACTGTAGGAGTAAGAAGACGACTCCAGTTTGACCCACTTGCAAGGGCGTCCGGTCAAAGAACTAGGCGTACACCTCAACCACAGCCAATGGTGCAACCACCTCCCAATCCTAAAGTAAAAGCGGCCCATTTCAGAGGAGGCTCTAAAGAAGATGCTGATTGCCATGTGGCTCAATTTGAGATAAAATGGACAGATAATGGATACCGAGCCATATATGGAGATGATATTAAAATTCTGCAATTTGCTGCCACGTTGGAAGGGCGAGCTATGAGCTGGTTCAGTCAATATGGTATCCCTCATTTTTCTACATATGATGCATTAAAAATAGCATTTTTGCAATGATTTAGAAAAGAGAAAACTCCTTCCGATGTGTTACAAAAATTCAATGGAAGATTATGCTAAGAAATTCAAAAGATTATGCTAAGAAAAAATCCATGTTAGTGGAAGATTATGAAAGACCTACTGATGAGATGTTGGCAAGTTATTTTCTAAAAGGATTACGAAGTACCATTAGACATGGAGTTGCAAGTGTGGATATTGCAAATGGTTTTGATGCATTAGTGTTAGCAGCTGCACGAGTGGAAAGAAGATTTGGAAGGGCTAAAAAGAGACATTCTGATTCTATTTCAGAGGTTGAGTCTGATTCAGAATTGGAGTCGGATAAGGGTTCAACTGATACTGACTCTGATATCCAAGATGAAGAAGTAGTAGGAAGCAAGCATCGCAAGCTTAAAGCTAAGCAAAGCAAAGAGGAAGCATGGATTAGTAAGTTAAAAAGACATGGATATTCCATTGTAGCTCCAAAAGAAAGGAGATTTTGTGATATTTGTGAGAAAGACAGACAAACAACAAACCAATGTTGCTACAACCCCAAGAATAGAGGGCAAAGTTCACGGCATGAGAATAGGAATAATAATGATGTGACAGCCAATCAGGCTATGCCTCTGCAAGGGAGAGGTACTTTTCAACGACAACAGCAAGCGAGACCTCTATGGGGTGATCAGGGGCATCAGCATGGACGTAACCAGCAAGGGTATCAGTAGGGGCGACCACAAAGAGTGATGCCTTGTGGATATTTTTCAGCACGTGATCATTGGATAGGACCCAATTGTCCATTATGAGTAAAACATAGAGAAGAAAGGGGCATACCAGTAATTCAGTATAATCAGCATAATCAATAGAGACAACAATTACAACAGGGACAACACGCTGCTCAAGCCAATGCTATAGTTATTGAGTTACCAGAACTGGAGTGTCGAAAGGAGACAGCTCCTAGTGCATCGGAAATGATCAATGCAAAGCATGACTCCCAGTTGTGCTATGATTGTAAGCAGTGTGGGAAAGGAAAAGAAGCGGAAGAAGAAAGAGCAGCATAAATAGGTGAAAGTTATGGATTTGGCTGAGCAAGAGCAGGACGCTGGCATGGTATAGTCACTAACAACCGAGAACAAGAATCTAATTAAGCATGATGCCAACAAAGATTGGTTTGAGGTGATCATTAACTCACCATTGCAATTGTCTTTAGATCAATTATTATCCTTGGTACGAGCATTTCGGGAGAAATTATTGAAGAAGCTGATTGGTCAGCGATCAGAGCTAGCATTTAAGTCGGTACTCGCAACATCAACAAATAATATTAATCCAATGGATGTAGATTTTGTTATGCTAGTAATTCAGGTACATTATGGGCAAAGACGATTTGATGAAGTGTTGTTGGATGGGGGTTCAGGGGTGAATATATAACCTGAGCATGTTTTTAAAGAAATGGGAAAAGGGGCATTGGCTCAAGCATCGTTTCAAGTGAAGATGGTGGATCAAACTCGAGTTCAGCCTATTGGCATTCTGAAGCAGTAAGAGATCATTATTTCTTGAATGTCATTTATGGTAAATTTTGTGGTTATCAGGATGCTGAGTCACCTTATCCGTATGAAATGTTGTTAGGAAGACTTTGGTTCAGAATTTCTAAAGTTAAGCAAGATTGGGATCTGAATGTGGTAATGATCAAAAAAGGGAAAAAGCATGTGACAATTCCTATGTGAGGAAGAAGAAATATGTCGGTCCAGGATAAACCACTTATGGCAGAGCCTATTAATTTGGCAGATGAGTTAGAAGATGATGAAGAGGAAAACTTTTTGCAAGCAAATCCAACTATAGTACCAGTATTGGAGGTTGATGTCGTAGGAGTATTGAGTAAGGGTAATCCGAGTGTGCAGAAAGTGGATGGGCGAGTTCTGGGCAAAGAGGTTGAAGGAGTGCAAATACAAAGGATGTTTGAGGAAAGTATGGAAACTCCAGTGGAGCAAAAGTTAGAGCAACAAGAAAAAGAAGTAATAAGCCTGGCTAAAAGTATATATGACCAGAAGTATGCAGGTTCGGCAATGGTAAAGGAGGAAGAGCTTCAAGAAGTCAATTTGGGAAGAGAAACTGAACCTAAGATGGTGAGAACCAGTAAGGCTATTGATGGTCAGTTTATGGAGGATCTTATTTGTTTGTTGAAGGAGTATGTAGATGTATTTGCATGGGATTATTCTCACGTAAAGGGCAGATCCGGATTTGCATCAACATTAGATTAATTTGAAGACGGATGTAGTGCCAGTTGCACAGCTACTGTACAGGATAAATCCAAATTTTCCTAAACAAGTGAAAGAAGAAATTGATAAACTATTGGTTGTTGGATTCATTAAACCTGTTAATCAAGTGACTTGGCTTTCTCCTATTATTGTAGTCCCCAAAAAGAATGGGAAACTCAGAATTTTTGTGGATTATAGAAAGTTGAATGTGGCAACAATTATGGATCCTTTTCCTATGCCGTTTTGTGATGCCATGTTGGATGCAGTAGCAGGACACGAAATGTATAGTTTTTTGGATGGGTTTTTAGGGTACAATCAAATTAGTATGGCTGAAAAGGAGCAGCAAAAAACGACATTTATTATAGAATTTGGTGCTTATGTGTTCACAGTTATGAGCTTTGGGTTGAAGAATGGGCCACCATCGTTTAATTATGTGGCACATAAAGTGTTCGAACCATACCTCCAAGAGTTTATGCAGGTGTTTGTCGATGATTTCTCGGTCTTTGGTAAGAAGTTTCGGCATTTGCAGCATCTGAAATTATGTTTTGACATATGTTGATAGCTTAGGATGGTGTTAAATCCGTATAAAAGTGTAATTGTAGTCCGAAGTGGTATTTTATTGGGAAATGTCATTTCTCAACAAGGCATGGCCATAGATGTTAAAAAGATTGAAGCTATTAGGATGGCAAAGGCACCTAAGAATGTGAAGGAAGTAATGCGGTTCATGGGTTAGATTAAGTGGCACTCCAGATACTTACGATATTTGGCTAATATTTCCTTACCACTTACTCATTTAGCAAAAAAGGATGTTCCATTTGTATGGGCGGATGCTCAAGAAAAAGTGTTTCAACTCTTGAAGAAGATGGTGTCTGTGGCACCAATTTTACAACCACCAGATTGGTCATTGCCTTTTCATATATTTGTTGATGCATCTGATGTGGCGGTTGGAGCAGTTTTGATGCAGCAAAAGGAGAAAGGATGGTATAGACCAGTGTATTATGCTAGTAGGGTATTGTGTTCAACTGAAAGGAATTATCCGGTGACTGAACGGGAAGCTTTAGCTATGGTATATTCTCTCAAAAGTTTCAACATTATTTATTGGGAAATAAAGTGATTTTTCATGTGGATCACCAAGCTTTGATATATTTGATTAAGAAGCCTTTGTTGACAGGAAGACTAGCCATGTGGATGCTTTTATTGCAAGAATTTTATTTTGCAACTGTTCATACTCTAGGCAAAGAGCACGCAATGGCTGACTATTTTAGTCGGTTGGAATCAGGAGAGGCACCTTCAGGTGTCAATGATGAGTTCCCTGATGCTGACTTGTTTAATGCACATATTGCTGAACCAGATTCTTGGTATGATCAATTATTGGTATTCTTAACGGATGGGTCATTACCACAACACTTTTCACCTGATCAGAGAAAGAAATTTGCACTTAAAATTAGACCGTATTTGATAATAGCCGGTGCGTTACATTAAAAAGGAGTGGATCAGGTGATTAGAAGGTGTGTACCAAAATTTGAGCAACCAGCAGTGTTACAAGAGGCGCATTTGAGTCCAGCAAGAGGTCATTTGTCAGGGGACATTACAGGAAAGAAAGTGTTACAAGAAAGGTTATGGTGGCCTACTCTTTTAAAGGATGCGCATGAGTATGCTAAAGGATGTGTGATTTGCAAGAAGATGGGCCAACCAAGCAATGCATATCAGATGTCTAATCATCCGGTTTTTCCATTGGATTCATTCCAAAAGTGGGGTATGGATTTTGTGGGCCCAGTTAAACCGATTACTCAGCGTGGAAACAGATATATTTTAGTAGTTACATATTATTGTACAAAGTGGGTGGAAGCAGTGGCATTGAAAGACAATAAGGTAGCAAATGTGGTAAAATTTATTTATCATAATATTATGACTAGATTTGGTTGTCCTATTAAGTTGGTAAGTGACAGAGGTGCTCATTTTCTTAATGAAGTAATTTCAGAATTAACACGAACTCATCTAATCATGCATAAAAAGTCTACAACATATCATCCATAGGCTAATGGTCGGCCCGAAAGTACAAATAAAACTTAATGCGTGTTCTTAAGAAGCTTGTGCATGACAATCAGAAGAATTGGGATTTATTACTTGACTCAGCTTTGTGGTCATTCAAAACAGCATTCAAAGTGACAACAGGTATGACTTCTTTCCGACTGGTATATGGATTGGAGGTAGTGGTACCCATGGAATTTGTGGTTCCAAGTTTGCAAATCACAGCGGAAAAGATGTCTCCGGATATATCAGTTAAACACAGAAGTAAATATCTTCTGTAGTTGGAAGAAGATCGTTTGGTAAGTGCGTATACTATGGAGGTAATTCAAAGATGACGACAAGCTTGGGTAAATCAGAATGTAAAGTTTAAGTTGTTTAAAGAAGGAGATTGGGTAATGGTGTATAATTCTAAGTTAGGACCACATCCGAGAAAGCTCACATTGAGATATCAAGGTCCCTATCAGATTGTGCAAGATTTAGGGCAAGGAACTTTTCTATTGGCTGATGTATTTGGCACAAGAATCGAAAGACCAATCAATGGATTCCGGTTAAAGAAATTTCAAGGGAAGCCGCCACATTTGGATTGGTTATCTTCTAATGTAGTGCAAGCAATGGTTAATTTGAAAAGTCATACTACTAACATGACTGATCACCAGAGCAAGGAAGCTTATTTATCTGCATTTTCATCTTTGGTGGCATGTTTTCTTGATTGTTGTTGGTCGAAAATGGCACTAAGTGCATTCTTACGAATCCATAGGGGGATAGATTATAATCAGAGAATCACATTTTCGTTAGCTAATTGTCATCAACATACAACACAGAAGGGAGTGTTGGTGAATCAGAGTGAAGTACTAAAGAAATATTCACAAGTAGCAAGATATGTAACTCAAGATGCATGGACACTGATGATAGTAAGTAGTCAGCAACATCATGGATCCAAAGTTTGGTGGGAAATTGTATGGAGGTGGATCGGAAATTGCAATATGAAGGGGAAGAGATCTCACTCAATTATTCTCGATTTGCGCATGAGCTTTAATGCGACTAACTGCACGTGTAGAATAACTTGTAATCAAGGCATGGAAATGTGTGTAATGATGCACCTAAGGATTTTTAAGCTAACTTATGCCCAAACATTATGTAGTCGCATGCGTTGGCACATGATCCCGTACGTGAAGTTTTCAGCTCAGTGGCGATTTGAAAGTTCGCACTGCTTGTACCTGCATTTTGTGTTGTATATCATGGCTTCGAAGGTGATGTTGGTCGATCGTTCTAGTGCATCGTTGTAGGAGACGGCAGTGATGAGCGGGCATTGTTAAAGAAAAGAAGCAGTTTCATGCAAGGATGATACAACAACAGAGGAGAGTGATAGCCAGCTTCAAGATGAGGTGGAGGAAATTTCAACACCATCCATAGCAATGAAGTTTATGCAGACTGTCATGGATCCGTTTACGGAGTTCAAGGTAGAAATTGATGTACATTCTCCTATTAATGCGGCTTGGCTTCACAAGATAGGTTTACTACAGTTTGTAGCGTTGTCGTAGGCACAATGGTGATGCAATTACTATGCCAAGATTCAGCTCGAGATTCTGAAGAAAACAAAAGAACAATTGAGATTACAGGTAAATTTTTTGTCTGAGTTAGTGGCAGAGGTGTTTAAGCTACCAATATATAAGGATGTGGTTATTCTGAAATGTTTAGAGGAGTCATTGAGAAAAGAATTTGGTACAAGAGAAGGAGGAAGGCAATATTATATGATGAAAAATGCAGGATATGCACGTCGGGAGCAGCTAAAGTGGTATTTAGAAACATTGTGTTTTATTATTAAGTATGACTACATGTCAAGAGAAAACCTCGCACCATTAGTTTATGCTGAATCAGATGGTAGGGTAAGTTGGTCTCACTAGTTATACGAGCACATGCATGAACAAAGTTTTATGGGAGATAGGTGTAAAACATTGTTGAATAGTCGTATGTCAGTGTATATGGCAGCACTTTTCCAGTTTGTACAGCAAACGGATAGTCAGAGCTGCCAGATTCTAAAGAAACCAAAATGCAAGGTGATGAGTCAGGAATTCAGTGTCAAATGCAACTGGTGGAGAAAGATGTGGAAGGATCATTGGAGATGTGTACATATTTGCTCAAGGCAGGATATACGGCTCAAGAATTGGAGCCAGTAATGCAAACGCTTCAGACTGATTATGAAAAATAGATGCCAAATGATGAGGGGTTGTTGCAGATTCTGAATTGTGAGGTGCAGTCAAAAGTAATTAGTAAGACATTTACATTATCTAGAAAGAGAAAGTTAGAAGTACAGTTGCAGGCAATGGAGAGTAAACAGGGAGAAGAGTTTAAGCAACAACCAATATTGCGAAAAGGTTTTGATGCATCAAGTATGAAGGAGAAATTGCAAGAAATTTCTGTATTTTAGACTCGCAAGAAGCACAATTGAAAAGGTATGAGCAAGCTAAAGAGTTTGTTAATAATGGAAGTTATCAATTCTTACAAAAGCAGGTGCATTTACTTCAACAAGAAGTGAACAAGAAAACACAGGCGTTGGAGGAATACAATCAACAAAGCAAAATGTAGCAGGTAATCGAGTTGTCAAAAGTGAAGTGGTCATTACAGGAACTTGATGAGTGGAAGAACACTATACAGGGGAAAATTGAAAATGAGATGAATGGGTTTTCTACATTGAATGCTAATCTGTAGACAGAAGTTGTAGTACTTAGATCTCGGATGGAAGCATTATTGTCATTAGAGAAACAAACATTGGAAAGTGAGGATGTGGAGTTTAATGCAGTTTTAATGCCAGAGTCGAATGTTAGAGTATTGAAGCAGCAGGTGCAGAGATATGTTTAGGACATATGGAAGGTGGTTCAAGGTCGTTTACAAACTTTGTGTAGAATTCAGATTGAGCAGGTATAGAATGGTTTTGTTTCAAAGCATGAGAAGGATTTAGTGAAGATGGTTGAAGAATATCCGAAGCAGATTGAGGACCAAGAGCAAACAATCAAAGAATTGCAAGAGCAAGTGTTGCAAAGAGATTTGGAGCACAAGGTGGATGTAATTGTTGAACAGTAACAATTATTTAGTTCAATTAAATTGCAAAAGAAAAAGAAAATTATTGAGGAAGATCTGAAAGTGATACAGAGTCAAGAAGTTGGAGCAGAGGGAGCTACTAGTTCTAAACAATCGAAGGAAATAATATTGTATGATCAAGGGATTGTAAATTCGCATCTGATGTTTTGACAAAATCCCCCACTGAGCTGTGCCAGGTGTTGAGGATAGAAGAATCTGGAGGATAAATGGTTATTTTGAATTCTGAAAGTTTGTTAATTTAGATAATTACTCAATCGGATGTGTATTTTCGGGATCGAATTTTTAATAGGCAGTTATATTTTGGTTCCACGCTGATGTCAAGGGAGAAGTCCTTACATTTGTGGAGAGAGAGAAAGAAAGGGCAGTTAGATGACAGGTAGTCGTGACTCCAAGGGGAGAGCACAAGACAATTAGAAGTGACATGAAGCATGTTCTCAGAGGAAGATTCTGAAGACATATATCTCAAGTCGAGAATGTATTATCCTTATTCTAAAGTGCCAAGGTGTTTACCTATCTTGTTGAATCTGATGTAGAATAATGTTAATGAAGTACTGTATGCCAATTCGTTCAGCGCGAGTATGAGTTTTCTCATCTATCATGTGTTATGTTTTGTTGAAGAGAGAGAGAGAGAGAGTTTTGTTGCAGTATCAGAGTACTGGATCTGAATTCTATTTGGGTAAGAATATTCTCTTTGTGAAGAAGGTCAGTGCATTTTGATTAACCAAAATAAATTGTGATATGTTGTTTGCGAACCCCAATAGTCTACACCAGCCATTTTGGCATAGTTCTTGCCTGCTCAATATCAGGTCTCTCATCAATAAGTGCATCATTGAAATCTACATCATGATCACATGAAACCTGCAAAGGTTGAGCAGTTGCCTCATTAGGACCAGCACTAGACTATCCACCTATAAAAAGAGGCAGCAAAGTATCATACATGTCTTTGGAGCTAACAGATGTCTCCTTAGTACATGGAAGCAATGGCTGAATAACATCCTCCATAAAAACAACATCAGGGCTAACCAGAATGCGTTTAGTCTATGGATGATACGGATGATATCCTTTACTTTCAGAACTGTACCCAACAAAAATACATTTTACTGCTTTATCATCCAATTTTTTGCGATGTTGTTTGGGCACTAATTCATATGCCAAAAAACCAAAAACACGCAGATGAACAAAAGTTGGCTTGCGATCATGCCAAGCCTCATATGGAGTGATAGACTGCAGCACTTTAGTGGGACACTGTTCAGTACATATGTTGCACACATGATAGCCTCAAGCCAGAAACTATGTGGTAAAACCTCACTCTTGACTATACACCTGGCCATCTCCATGAGAGACCTGTTCTTTCGTTCAGCAAATCCATTCTGTTGAGGTGTATATGGCACTGTAGACTGGTGTTTTATCCCATGTTCAGTCAGAAATGCATTAAAATCAGAAGACATATATTTCCCCCTCGATCTAAACGGAGGGTGCCCATTTTACATGCTCACAGATTTTCAACCAAAACCAAAAACTCTTTGAAGCACATGAACACTTCAGACTTTGCCTTGAATGGATATACCCATGCATGCCTGGAAAAATCATCAATGAAAGTCACGAAGTAAAGATAATTTCCAAAAGAAGGTGTCCACATAGGACCACAAACATCACTATGTACAAGCTACAATTTCTGAGTAGCCCGAACTGAACCATCTTTTGGAAATGAGGAACGCTGAACTTTGCCCAAAATACAGCCTTCACAAGCATGTTTTCCAGGTGCCTCAAGTTTGGGCAAAGAGGACACCATTTCAGATTTCTGTAGGTGTAGCAAACTAGAAAAATTTAGATGACCAAAGTGTGCATGCCAAAGCTTTGCATCTTACATAGCGTGAGAATCATGTACTGCACATGCCTAATGAGTTACAGATCTTTCATAGTCTATGAGCTTATACAGCCCATGACATAAAATGCCAGAAGCAATAATCACATTGCCATTTGATAGACCATGAACTGTACACCTGTCATCAACAAATTTCACAAGCAAGCCAATCTTGGCTAATGGAGAAACTGATAATAGGTTCTTCTTGATCCCTGGCATAAATAAAGCATCTGACAAAGTGAAAGAACTACCATCAGCACTACTCAAAATGATCTTACCAACTCCCATAACAGGATAAGAGGAGTTGTTGGCGCATGTAACAATATTCCTTGTAGGGGCAGGCTCGAGTGAAGAGAAGAAACTACGCTGCGAGGTAATATGTTTGGTAGCCCCACTGTCAAAATACCAAACATCTGAGTCTACTACAGCCATGCACTGCTCGTGAGAAGATGGGTCAAAATTGCAGACAGTAGTAAAAGCTGTCGTACAAATTCTCATCTCTACTCTCGCTTCTACTTGCTTCAAATCCGAACATTTTTCTGCACAAAAGTTCACGATATGATTTGTGGATATCAGAGAAATCTTCTCTCCCAAAGTCATGAATACAAACAACCACAATTCCTTGGCTCGTTGCAAAGTGGTATATGTTGGCATTCATGGGGCTTGTTTACTATGTGTTGGATGGGTATACCACATTCATCCTTCAGACCAAGAAGCAAGAATACACCAAAGATATTTAGAAAAAAAAAGTGGATGTGTGTGGGCATGAGCAATAGGAGTGAGGAGGATGTGTTGTCGCTATTAAAAGGGACTCCAAGACTTCAGACCAAGAAGCAAGAATACACCAAAGATATTTAGAAAAAAAAAGTGGATGTGTGTGGGCATGAGCAATAGGAGTGAGGAGGATGTGTTGTCGCTATTAAAAGGGACTCCAAGGAAAAGAAGGAAGGCGCTCACTTCATGATCAAAAGTAGATGAAAAGCTTATGAAAAAGGTCATAAAGGGCGCATAAAGATCGGATAGGAAGAGAGGCCAATGTTCAGGTTTTAATCTGGTACAGAACTTTTTCGGGAACAGGGATTGGACGACCACAGGCGAAAGCTTTTCTAATGATTATAACATATTATCGATCTTCTTCAGAAAGGGGACGCTGCAGTGGAGGAAAGGGTTAGCATATACGATATGCTGTGGAGTTTGGGGGAAGAATAGGTTTACGGAGTTTGAAGGAGCACGCTATCAGAGAAGGGTAGCAGAAGCGCTGGACTTTTCAACACAGGACCATCTCTATTACCAAATAAAGATCTTCAAAAATCTAAACTGAATCTGCTCTGAGGCACAGAATCTGATCTGAGGAAGGAGGCCACTACATCTTTTATGGGCAATAGACAGTCTGAGATCCAGAGGGCGGCAGAGAGAGAGAGAGAGAGAAAGCGTAGATGTACGTAGAGCGGGCCGATTGGTTTTGTTTTTGACAGGCATACATAGAAGGAGAAGGACGGCGGTACAGAAGGAGATGGGGTCATTGTGCTCTATCTGCATCTGAGAGTTTACACGCAGAGAAGCTGCTGAGCTAGGAAGGAAAAAAAAAAAGAGGCACATATGCAGAGAATTGGGGAAAGCGTCGATGAAGAGGACTTGATCGTTGATAGCTCTAAACAGAAGGAGAGAGCGGGAATCACCACATGCAGCAAGGAAATACATAGAGAACTGCTTCGTGCAGGAGGGGTTATCCATGCAATTTTGTTTTAGGCAATACACAGAGATCGATCTCAGGAGGAGGCGACAGTTTTGATGAGGAAAGACAGAATGCTGAAAGATGAACGGGACACATCTGCTGCTTCGATGTTCTGACGGCGCTCTTTTCAGAGGCGTTTTGATGTATTGATGTCTGCTATAATCGACTAATATTGCAGCTTGGTTCTGATGATTGATGTTTTAACTATACTCGAAAAATTTTATTGCTCTGACACTTACTAGTTCAATATCTCCTTTTGCTCTGACACTTACTAGTTCAATATCCATTATATTTTTACAAAAAAAATCGAGTTGCGCCACTGCCCGCATGATATTCTTGAGTTCTTGCTGCTAAAAGTTCCACTGCATTTGTAATCCAATTGACTTACCTCAATTGCTGAGTATATTTGTTATCAATGTGAGAAATCTTCTCTGTGGATGACGATGTTCAGATAAGGAATGATGTGTCAAAAATAATGACTTTTAGTATTATTATTATTATTACTGTTGGCGTTACTGGATTCTTTCGGTATTTTCACATGAATTGAGTACAGCGTATGATTTGAGATTTGTATGTTAGGCGTCTCATTTACCCACAAAGACCAGATTTAGAGCCTAGTAAACCTCCCAACGATAGACACAACAAAGTATAATAAAAAAAAAACGTTGACCATTAAATGTTTGAAATAATTTGTTGTCTTAAAGGTAAAACGATGATATTTTGTGATTTCAATAATCCAACGGTTTATATCATGCCTCTACCATTTGCTTATTCAAAATATAAGCAATGTTATATGATTATGTTATATGATGATTTCTTGACTGTCGACTTAAGATTCTTTGTTTGATTGATGATATTATATCACTTGAACGTCAATTTACTTGATCGTCTGCAACTTATTAAATTTTTGAGATAATTGCTTACAACTTGTTTGTAGTATTGCTATTCCAGATATAAGACCATAAAGGAGTATCGATTTTTACTTGAACTAGAACAAGAATGCTTTTACAAAAGATGATGAATGAAATTGCACTCTTTTGGCATAAGCTAGTATGATGAATCTTAGTCCTAATTTAAGGTTTCCGTTGAGCTACTAATAAGCTCTTTGAGTCTCTTTATATCTGAGTTGCTCTAAGCACCCTGCGTGTGCCGAAGGATTTAGCGGCTGACTGATCCACTAGCCGTATGTCTGCAACTTCCCGACAACGCCCATTCTTCTTCCTGCATAAGATTAGCAGACTGTGTTTTTGGTGTAGAGGCCTCTGCAACAACCATTCCAGCCTCTTTCTTCTTTGCCTCTTTAGCAGCCAGTTTTGGACAACGTTCTTTATGATATGATCATTCCCTTTACAGTACTTAAAGAACAATTTTTGCTTTTTTGATTTCTTCTCATCTTTATCTTCCTTCTTCAAATGTGCAGAATTAGCTGATTTTTGCTTACTAGTTGAAGAGCTCCATTTTCCTTTGCCCTTTTGACTAGCCAGGAAAGCTTGATCTGCAACTGGCATAATGGACCTGTTCTGTTTGGAGTCATCT
This sequence comes from Ceratopteris richardii, assembly GCA_020310875.1. Lineage (NCBI taxonomy): Eukaryota > Viridiplantae > Streptophyta > Polypodiopsida > Polypodiales > Pteridaceae > Ceratopteris > Ceratopteris richardii. The sequence goes on along the minus strand of CM035406.1, from coordinate 44,705,122 downwards.
TCCTGCAACAAAACAGACACTAACTCCTCAAATGATAAGGCATTTGGATTGCCTTTCATCCTGAACCGAAGAGTAGAAGCAAAACTCTGATATGAATCAGAAAGACCATTCAAAACGGTGTGCACAAGTGAGCTATCTGGTATAACCTCATCAGCAACCCAGCGCGCTCTAACCCCCCTCCCTCCCCCCCTCGGTCAGGGTCAAAGCATTCAAAGTTCGATTTTCAAGGTGCACAGGTAGTGCACAATAAAATTATTCACAAAGGTTATGTTTTGCAGAAAGTTGGATGCATGTTGCAAATTGTCCTTCTGTAATTTCTTTAAGGTTTAAAGAGCTTCTAAAGTGTTTGGAAGGTTCAAGTGAATCCTCCCTTAAGTACACACATTAAAAATCGAAGGCAAAAGTGAAGGTATGTGAAGAGGAAGCACACACAAAGTGAAAGTATGGCCTCTGAATTAAACTTTTTGTTTTACTGTGAAGTCACTACAAGACAAAACAGGGATTCATTAGTTGCACACATTTGGAGACAATCTTGGGATATCAAAGTGAGCACCAAAATATGCTATTAGTCAGGAGCCTACATACGTGAACTGACACTCAACTCAAGGCATGCATTATTCTTGGCTAGACTAAGCAAGGTGAGCATAGTCTATGCTACAAGACAAAAGAGAAAGAGTCATACAATGAGTGTGCGATGCAGAGAAGCAAGTGCAAAGTGTGCAAGAAGTGTGACTTAGGTGTGTGCAGAGAAGTGCTAAGCAATGCAATCAAAGGTCACAAGGTCCCATTGAAGTTGTGTGCATGTCGATAGAAGGTGTCCTTCCCTCCCCCTATTGGAAGCTTGAGTGCAAGGTTTGCACAAGTGCAAACTCTTGGACAAGTAGGAGGTCTGGTGTAGAGAAGTTCAGTGGCCGAAAGAACCATGGGTATTTTTTTAGTTTATTGATTATGCACTCTTTGGGATTTAGCACAAAGAGTATTTGGATTGTGTAGTACATCATTATTGTACTTCTCTCTTTATAATCAATTTACAGAAGTTTTCGGTATCTATATCTTTTTTCTTACCATTCTTCTCTCTCCTACAAACACTCAAGTCCCTTTCTGCACAAGAATCCCCCAATATAGGCTCTATCACATGGTTTCTTGCTTGAGGCTATTATGTTTGAAGCATATGTACTTAATAGGTGTCCCACTAAAGCATTGTAGTCTATCACTCCATATGAGGCTTGACATGGTTGCAACCATCTGTTGCTCATTTGCATTACTTTGGTTGTCTGGCATATGCATTAGTGTCTGAACAAACAACATAGGAAATTGGATCATAACGCAATGAAATGTATTTTTGTTGAGTACAGTTTTGAGAGCAAATGCTATCGCCTGTATCATCCATGGACTAAATGCATTTTGGTTAGCCTTGATGTTGTGGAAGATGCTATTTAGCCATTACTTTCATGTACTAAGGAGACCAGCTAGCTCCAAAGACGTGTATGACACTTTGCTACCTCTTTTTACAAGTGGATAAACTAGTGCTAGTTCAAATGGGGCAATTTCTCAACCTTTGCAGTTTCGCATGATGATCTAGATCATTCCATTTTTTATATAGATTATTTACATGGTGCACTTATTGATGAGAGAACTGATATAGAGGAGGCAAAAACTATGCCTAAATGGCTCGTGTAGACTTTGCAAGACAATAAACTAGATGCATCTCTATCATATCATAGTCATTCAGGATCTCATAGTGCTTCTTTTGCATTAGATTTCTATGTTATGGCTGCCTCTAGTCTTTGTGATGAGAATGAGCTTGTTTTCTTTGATGAAGTACAAAATTCAAAAAAATTGGATGGATGCTATGCAATCAGAATATGATGCTATTATGAAAAATGGAACCTGGTCTTTATGTGACTTGCCTCCTTGCAAGAAGGCCATTGGCACTAAGTGGGTATACAAGTTGAAGCATAAGCTAGATGGAACAATTGATAGGTATAAATCTAGGCCTTTTGCAAAGGGTTTTGATCAGGAAAGAGGCATTGATTTTGATGAGACATTTGCTCCTATATGTGGAATGACTACTATTCATAGCATTTGTGGACTTTGCAGCTCATCATGGTTGGAACATCCATCAGTTGGACATTAAAAGTGCATTTTTGAGTGGTGACTTGCATGAATAAGTGTATGTTTTTCAGCCCCGTGGTTTTGTGCAAAAAGGGCATGAAAACAAAGTCTGCAGGTTGAAAAAGGAATTTTATGGTCTGAAGCAAGCACCACGTGCTTGGTATGAAAGGATACATGCCTACCTGATTGCACATGGTTTTGAGAAAAGTCCAATCACAAGCACCTTATATGTTAAGCATGCAAATGACATGCTTTTGATCATTGTTGTCTATGTTGATGACATGCTACTCACTGGTCCTCATGTGAAGCATATTTCTTCTTTTAAGGCTGATTTGCATGCCTCATTTGAGATGTCAGATTTGGGGCATTTGCATCATTATTTAGGCATTTATTTTATGCAAATTTATGGCAGAATAGTTTTGTGTCAAACAAAATATATTGACACATTATTGCACTGCTTTGGTCTTAAAGACTGCAAACCTATTGCCACTCCGATGGAGACAGGTTTATGGTTGAGTCTTCAGGATGTTGGAGATGCATTTGATGTTGTTCTCTATCATCAAGTTGTTGGATGCTTGATTTACTTATGCATTACTCCACCATATATTTAGTTTGTTGTCTCACATATGAGCAGGTTTATGCATTGCCCAAGTATCAAGCATTAGTAAGCAATTAAGCGCATCTTTCGCTACTTGAATGGTACCTCATTGCTTGGATTGCTTTATTCCAAGGGGGGATCACTATCGCCAGATTTACATGCTTATTTTGACTCTAATTGGGTTGGTTGCTATGACAATCGTGTGTCCACCAGTGATTTTTGCTTCATGCTTGGTACCTCATGCATATCTTGGTTGAGCAAGAAGCACCCTAGTATGGCCACTTCTATTTGTGAGGCTCAGTATAGAGTAGCTTTCATAATGATTGTTGAGTGTGTGTGACTCAAATGCCTTATGGTTTATTTGTGTGTTGGTCAATCTTCTGCCACCACCATGTTCACTGACAATTAGAGCGCATTGGTAGTTGCAAGTTCAATGCTCACACTAAGCACACTGAGGTGCTCTATGATTATGCCAAGGAGAGGTTCTCTGCTAGAGAGATCATTTGGCATATGTGGCCGCATATGAGAACATTGCAAACCTTTTCACAAAGGCTCTACTTAGCGAGAAGTTTGAGGTTTTTCGCAAAGCTTTGGGCATACTTCCTTTTGTGGACTGATTCCACATAGCTTGGCACTTCCTTATAGATGAGTGCCAGCTCCTTGTTCACAGCATCACTCCTAGGGGGATTTGTTGATATATTTAGGTAGGGATATCCTTTTTTCCCTCTTTAGGAGGTCTTTTCCCCCAGCTTGTATATATGTCTATAACCCTAATGGGTCACTTATCTTTTTAAGGTTTTACAATTTGAGATAATAAAATTTTGTTTTTCTTGTCTACTTGGTGAAGCTATTTAAAGAGAAGTTATAGAGAAACAGAGCAACCAATGATCTACAGGAAGTATGGGATGTGGTTGATGTTATTGGCAAAGCAAAAATAGTTGAAGGACCTCCATAGAGTACCTTTTGGATCTTGTAAAGTGACCTCCCCACCAACTTTCTCATTCCACTTACCTATGCCTACATCATCGAATTCTCCAACCCATAGTTTAGCACTCAAAGATCAGCAACAGTGGGTTGTTTCTTTGAAGACCATGATATAGGTTTGTTACTTCAAAAAGATAGGTATCCTGAGGTACTCCTTCTACCATCTTTGCAATCTGCCCAATCTGCATCTGAATATATCTTGATGTCCAAGTATGAGGTATAAGGAAAATACAATCCTTGATTTTGAGTTTCCTTAAGGTACTTCAAGATCCTTTTGACAACTTCCAAATGAGGTGCCCTAGGTTTGTGCATAAACTGACTTAGAACACTTACTCCATAGACAATATCAATCCTTGTCAATGTAGCATAGTTCAAGCTTCCCACTATGCTTTGGTAACCTGCCATATTCTCAAGCACATCACCTTCATGAGCACTTAATTTTTGGTTTACCTCCATTAGAGTACTTGAAACTTTAGCATCTTGCTAATGAAATTTCTTCAACATATCCTGTATATACTTTCTCTTAGTAATATAACTTCAAGAGTTAGTGTAGACTAACTCAAATCCAAGTAAATATTTTAGTCATCCAAGGTCACTAATTTTGAACTCTTTCATCATCTAATTCTTGATCTGCTTGATCCCATTGGCATCATTACCTATGAGTATAATATCATCAACATATACACATAGGTATATTACCTCTGAATTACTTCTCTTAATGAGCAGAGAAGTATCTGCCTTCCTCATTTCAAAACCTTGATCCTGAAGGTATGTAGTCAACCTATGGTTCCATGCCCTAGGTGCCTGCTTCAACCCATAAAGAGCTTTGTTCAATTTACATACATGTGTTACCTTGCTTGGATCCTCATAGCCAGGAGCTTGAGACATGTACATCCCCTTTGAAATCCAACCATTTAGAAATGCATTTTTTACATCCAATTGGTACATGTTCCAATTGTTTGATGCAGCCACACTTACCAATACACTCATAGTTGGCATTTTGGCCACAGGTGAGAAGGTTTCTTCATAATCAACTCCTTGGTTTTGTGCAAAACCCGTTGTCAGAATGAAATCCCGTAGGGAGTATGCCTGATTTTTTTCAAAGATTGATTGATTTTATGAGTTTTGAATGGAGTTTTCACTGAGAAAGTGGTAAAAATTACACATGCTTTGGCCGATTTGATTGACTGAGTGATGCATCTGAAATGGTTGGTTCTTTGGTTCTGTGGATGTTGCTGGTGCTTTTGGCTTCCAAACTCATATCCTTGATGATTGCCTGCTTATGTTTGTTGAAGAGGTGAGTTTATCTTCTTTTGGTCTATGTGCTTGATTCTTACCCTTTTCTCTCCTTGGCTTCTTTGTTGAGACCTTTCGCATGTGGGAGAGCATAGTTTGTTGTGTATGTAAGAGCTTCTTAGGTACCCACACCTATAATCGCCCTTATTGAGCTACAACTAATTTCTTAGGCACCCAAATTTTTCGGAGACCTTCTGGGTGAGCTAGTCCTCGTTGCTTTGTTCTTGTTTTCACATAGTTGGCTTGCCTGGGTGAGATTTGAGTTGGCATGGCTAGTGGTTGCTCTCCTTTTCATACCCAGATCTGCTTCATGACCAGAGCTACTTTCTTCTTGAAATCTCTTTGTCTATTTGATATAGCGGTTGTCATGTACTGTTTCACTTGCCTTTTTGGTTGAGTGGTTGTGGCAGCATTAGTTTTTACACAAGAGTAGGAGTCAGCTTGCCTTTGAGTCTGTTCTTCCATGATTGAGTTCTTTTGGAACATAGAGCTTTGGACACATACATCTTTTTTGCTAAGATTAGTCCTAGAAGAACTAAGAGAATGTGTGACATTTGGATTTGTGAGCATGCAATTCTCTAATTTTAATGTAATGCGTTGTTCTTGTACCTAAACTTGAAGAAGTCGGCTTCTAAGATTTAAGTTGAGTGCATGGTCAAAAATCCAATCTTGACCCAAGACAAGTGGTTCAGTAAGGTTTTCATCTTGACACACTGGCATTTTGACTCTCATTGGGACATCTTAAAGGTAGATGGGAAGCTCCACCTCAACCAAGCAAGGGTTTTCCACACCTCCCAACCTTATGAGATAGGCTTCTATGGGCTTGATGTTCAATTGCAGGTCTTGGTAGTACAAAAGTCTAACTGCACTAGTTGTTGCACGTGAGTCAATCAATGCTCTCATAGTCCTTACACTCTTTCCTTGTCTTACCTCTATGATCACAAAGGGGCATTGGTCCTTTATTTGAGAAGTAATTATGCCTGATTTTTGGCACATCTCCATGTGATATTTTGGGGCTTTCGGGTTGACATCTAGGCCTCGTAACCTTAAATTTTTTCAGCTTATGCGCTCTCTAGCCTCTACCTATGCTTCTGCTCTAACCCTTAACTCCTCTTCTTTTTGCTTCTTACCAGTGTTGAGTCTCATAAGCATATCCTCTATAAGAGATTCTTGATATAAATTGACTCTATAACCACTTATATAGTTTGGCAAGATATCACCTTCAAGAGTGGCCAATTGAACAACACCACTAGTGGAAATTCTATTAATGATCATTGGTCCATATCCTCTTTTTTCCAATTTACGAGCATGTTGGTTTAGTGTATACACCAGAACTAGGTCTCCTTCCTTCAATCCCTTATCCTTGATGTGAGCATCAAAATATGCCTTCTCTCTTTTCTTTGTAGCATAGATTCATGTTGCCACTCGTAGGGTCCTCTCACCTAAGCATTCTAGATCAAAGATCCTAGAGGAAAACTCGTGTCCATTCCACTTGTGCTCTTGTGCTACCCTTAAATCTGGGATTAGGAAGTCCAATGGTAGCACAACATTTTGCCCAAAGTCCATCTAGAATGGGATGGTATTGAGTACCATTTTGTAGGTGACTCGATAATCCCAACAACATCATGAAGTTGTTTATCCCAATCTGAGTGTTTATTATTTACCAATTTTGTCAATACAGTACATAGGATCTTATTTGGGCTCTCAGCTTTTTCGTTAGCTTGTGGATGATAAGGGGCAGACTTCTTATGTATCACCAAGAATTCTTGGAGAAGATTTTCAATGACTTCATTCAAGAAGTGTGTACCTCTATCACTTACTAACTCTATTGGTAGTCCATATCTCGTGAACACGTTCTCAAATAAGAACTTTTCCATCATTTGAGCATCATTCTTTGTTGTGGCTTTGACTTCCACCCTCTTTGTGAGGTGATGTGTGGCTAGAATAATGTACTCTACATGGGAGTTTCTAGCTGGGGGGTTGATAGACCTATGAAGTCTATACCCCACTTCGAGAGTGCACGTCCTCCCATCATTGGACTCAAAGGCATCTCATCTTTTCTATTTGGATATTGTGCACGTTGACATGTGTCACATTTCTTTACATATGTATGTGCATCCATATGAAGAGTGGGCCTCCGAAGTCCTGAGAATAGCATAGTCTTAGTTACTCTATCACGCCCAAAGTGTCTACCTACAACCCCACTATGTGTAGTCTCTAAGACTTTCAAATAATCTGATTTGTGAATGCACAATCTTAAGTATCCATCTTTGCCTCTCCGATATAGGTTGTCTCCTACTAAGGCATAGTCCTGAGCCTCTTGCACCATGCTTCTTTTTCTTGCTAGACTAGCCTCGCTGGGTAATGTTCTCGATCTCATAAATTCTACCAATGGAGTGATCCAATCTGGAATTAATGACACATGATAAAGGGTAGCATGCTCCATTAGGGGCCTATCCTGATAGACAAGACAATTCTTGATCCACTCGTGTATTTCTTTGTCCATGCTAGGCCAATATACTCCTAAACATTTTAGATTCTTCAATGTTCATTGTTAGAGTAGTGATTTCCTAGGACTCCTTCATGGGCTTGTTGCAACCAACTGTTATGTTCATCGTCCTTGACACAACAGACTAGTACTCCTTCTGTATCTTGTTTGTACATGCTTCCTGCCAATATCTGATATTTTTGTGATCTTACAATTTCTTCTTTGTTTGTTTTTATGTTCTTATTTGTAGGTCCAAAGGTTAGGAGTGGTAACAATGTATTTGCCCATTTAGGAACAACTTCTAAATTGAACAGATAAGCATCGGGCAATTCATCAGACACTCCTTGCGGGGACTCTCCTAAAGTGATGCAAGAAAGATGATCTACCCTGAGGTGGGTCCTACCTTTCCTATCAACAACTTCGAAGTCATATTCCATTAGTAAGAGGAACTATCTTACTAAGCATCATGTATTGCAAGGTTTATTGACCAAATACAATAAGGCTTGATAATCAGTGAAAAACTTGAACTTGTTGGCCAATAGATAGTGTTGAAACATCTTCACAACATATACCATGCCTAAGCCTTCTAGCTCGGATGTTCTATAGTTTCATTCAGCCGCATTTAGTCATCTATTAGCATATGCTATAGGCAAATCTAAATTCTCTTCAATTGTGGGTAGTTCTAGCACACATCCTATTGCATGATTGGATGCATCTACATGGACATGGAATGGTTTATTCCAATCCAGAGTGGTCAGTATTGGTATTGTGCACAAACGTCTCTTCAACTCATTGAAGGAATTTTCACATTTGTCATTCCATTCAAAATTTATCAACAAGGCATAAAGAGATTTAGCTATGATCGCATACATGTGTATGAACCTACAGTAATATCCACAATGGCCCATAAAGGCTTGTACCTCTTTAACATTCCTTCGCCTCGGCAACTCTACTATGACTCTTACTTTGTCCTCATCTATTGATATTTCGTTCTTAGACACAATATGACCTAAGATTTTACCTTGTCGTACCATAAACACAAACTTTTCTGGGTTCGGCACAATCGATATTCTCTACACTTGTTGAAGATCTGTCTGAGCTCACGGATGTGGTATCTTATTTCTTGGGAATGAGCACATAAATCGTCCACATATACTTCTAAGCTCTTTCACAAGAACTCCTTGAAGACATGATATATGAGCCTTTGGAATGTTGCAGGTGCATTGGTGAGCCCAAATGGCATCACATGGAATGCAAAGATTCCCCACTCTGTGGTAAAAGTTGTTTTTTGTTGATCTTCTAGGGCAATCGCTACTTGGTTGTAACCTGGAAATCTATCAAGGAAGCTATAAACTTCCTTGCATGCAACACGCTCCAATAAATATTCAGTGGTTAGTAGCAAAGAACTATCCCTGATGGTAGCGGCATTAATGTTTATAAGGTTAATACACACTCGCAGCTTCCGGTTCTTCTTGGGCACCACCACAATGGGGGACACCCATTCAGTATGCTCAATCTCATAGATGAAGCGAGCTTCAATCAGTCTATCAATTTCTTCCTTTATTTTAGCTGCATAAGTCTCATTATATGTGTAGGGCTTCTGTTTGGTGGGTTTGGCATCAGCAGTCATGGGGATAGTATGAGAGCAAATTTTCGGATCTACTCCCTTCAAGTCTTTATAGTGCCACGCGAACACGTCCCTATATTCCCTTAGTAAAGCTACAATCTCTACTTCTTCTTTTGCACTTAGGTCATCCCCTATGTATGTACATCGCTCTTCATTCCCTTCCATGGTTAAAACAATTTTCTTGGTCTTTTCTTTATTATCATATGCCTCTCCTATGATGGACTCTCTTTTAGGCATTTGTACCAAAATGTTTTGCTCTTAAACTTCATATTTCTTGAAATTTTCTAGTACCTCAAACAATGATTCCTCCTCTTCTTGTTTCATAGCCTTTCTCTTCTTTTTGTTTTGAGCTCCTTCACTTCCATCTTTTGAATTTATATTTTTAATGCTTGTGAGAGGTTCTTCTTCCTTCTAGATGAACACTCCTATATCTTCTAGATAGTGCTTCTCTAAATCAAAGCAAAATCCATTACAATGGACTCTAGATTATCATCGTTATCTTCTTCTTCTATGACATCACTACACACTCTTCTAACAAGGGCTGACACATGAACACTAAAATATCATAACCCTCCTCATCACAATCAGGTGTCCATTGTTCTTCATTGAGAGCAATGTCCATGGTGGCCAAGATTTCTGCCCAACCATGAGGCTCAAATTCCTCATCTAGAAAGATCATCAATGTATAGGCTAGGTCTTTAATTGGTCTTTCTCCTTGAGAAGTTCCTACTTCTCTCGCTTTTATGCATCTTTTCTCTTCCTCTGTGACCTTGCACATCCACAAATAAGTATCTTCAGGCATCGAGGATGGATCAGGTTGTTGGAAAACAATGTCACATCAGTCCAAAATCCATCTGGGGAAAAAACCCTAATTTTGGTACTTAATCATTTTTGGCACAAAAATTTTATGAGTCTATCTCGTAGAGCTTAAAGAGAGCTTTTCCAATGGTATATGACATTCACTCATCAGGCATCGAATTTGGGAGAAAACCCTAACCCTAATTTTTTGCTAATTTAGGGTTTTGACCTCATATGATAGCTCTCGGCATGAGGATCATAAAAATGTTGTCAGATCATTCATTAGGTAGTCAAAAGTGTGAAAAAGCAGGTCAAGAAGTTACTTTTAAAGTTAGCTAAAAACAACTTTAAAAATAAAGCAAACTCACTTAAAATAAAGCAAAAGCAATTTGAAAAGCGATGTGATTAAAATAAAGCGCTTTTTTGTGAGTTTTTTGCATGGAGCTTTAAAAGCTATATAATAGAGTCTTGGCTCACTTTGTTAGACATCACACACCAATTGGCAATGCGAGTTCTTGGTCTCTCAGTAGAGGTGGTGCTCTAGCACACATGGGACAGCGATGGTGCACTCTAAGAGCATGTTGAGGAGCAGCGAAGTACTTCTTGGAGAAGAGTGTGCTCACACTCTTTCTTATGGAGAGGACTTACCCATCAGCAACTTGGTGGTGTGGATCCGCCATCTACATAATGTATTTGAAGATTGTTTTCTAGATGAAGATTTCGGTGTACTTCAAAGACATTGGGTGGAGCTTAATAAAATATTTGCATCTTATGTTAAGAAATTCAGGTACATATTCTCTTTATGCACACAAGTACTACTTGAAGTGTATGGAAGTGGTACCCATATCAGGAGGAGTCGCATAGGTACAAGAGAATCAGTACATGTATACTTTATGCATATTTGGATGAGGTGTTCGAGAAGGTATGTTCATATGAGTTTGAGGATTTCTAGGAGAAAACTTGTTAGCATTCTTTGCTACTTTTGTAAGTGTGTGAGCTTTCACACACGTATCTGACTTAGGGTCTTCCATAGCCTAAAATCAGATGAGGGTTTGCTGATTATCAGTTTTAGATTGATCCTACCTCTTTCTTTCACTCATATTCACTCTTCTACAACCTATTAGGTCACACATCTCATATATATTTAGATTTCTATCCATACATCTGAATATTCTTGTAAATTTTGTACATTCACTCATCCATCTATTTCTGTTCACATAGAGTGGTTGAGAGTTTTGCTCCCACATTGTAGATTGAGATTTGTATATATGATAGTGTTAGTAAGCAGTGACTTATGTAACACTTTACACATGTTTTCTAATCTCTCTATATCTTTGTCTCATCATTTTTATGATTAAATTGTGGTATGTTCATGTTTTGTCAATATTGGAAGATTGCTAAAATTTATGTTGTAGATCCTGGAGCTATGGAACTTGGACCTGTGATATTAGTTATGGGTCTACTTAATTTCCAACATTTGGTATCAGAGCATTCAGGCCCTCAGATGCCCAAGTTCCCAGGCTTCCAGGTTTACAACATATGATTTAAGATCATCTTCCAACATTTGACATTTGACATACACACATAATCTAGATGAGTAGAGATTTAAGAATTAGATAATTCAGTCACATGTTTATTCATCAATGTGGAGTATGAAGTTGATGGCCTGTTAGCAGCCGAATACTTTTGGACAATTATGAAAATACTTTAGAAAAGTATTGTTTGAAGATCTAGACTTGATGAAGAAAAGGCTACTTCAAATTCAAGGAAAAACAATGGTTTAAAGAAGATGAAGGAACCAGATGAACATCAAATCACTGGTATTAGTTTCTACTATCAGATTATCATTTGCAAGTCATATCTTAGAAGAGCAGTTATGAAGAGATTTGAAGGATTCAAGAAGTGCTTTCAAACACTTTCATTACTTTGAAAGTTAAAGGATTAGCTACATCAAAATTGTCAAGAACAAGGAGATTAGATTAGTTTTGATGATCTCTTTCATGGCGAGAAAGCTTATCTAAGAAGACGAATTTGGATATGGGATGAGTTTTGTTTTCAGCCAATTTTGTGTTGTAAGTTGATTGGATATCTAGGTACAGAATTTGATCTAGGTACACTAGAGAGGTAATTCAGCATTCAGCCAACTTAAGGAAGCAATCATATCAATCACATTTGAAGCAGAGTTTTGATTCAGATATATGAGGAGATGGTAAAACATGATTATGTTCACTTTCATTTGTATACCATGTTTGTTTTGTCTCTTACTCTTAGCACTAGAGGAAGAGAAAAGTTCATTTGAAGAAGTTAAAAGTGCTTGCTACTTCAAGATGAAGAGAACAGAAGGTATGGAAGAGAAGTTTGAAGATGTTGACATCATCAGGTGGAAGAAAGATGCAAAAAGACAAGGTCCAACAATTCCAAAGGGAAATTAAGACTTCCTTTTCTCTTATATTTTCCATATACTTCTCCTAGGTTTATCCTCTATATCCAAAGACAAGTCTACGAGAACATCTTGTGAAATAGATAATTTAAAGAAGAAGAAGTTTCTTGTTTTGCATTATACTTGGTCATGATTTAGTAGATTTGACAAAGAATTGCATTGAGAGAAAGAAAAGCAACAAATTTTGAAGACAACTTGTATATTTTGACTCATATGTATGAGTTATATATAAGTTGAAGATTTTGAGCAGGTAGCTATATATTCCCTCAAAGAATTCTTGGAGTGTCAATACAAAGCTACTTGGTATATGACAAGTTGCAAAGAAGTATATTTCTTCTTTATCTAACTCTTGAGGTAAAAGAGTATTTGTAGAAGATGTTGGAGACTTGAAGAGAGGTTTTATGTTTGGAAAAGTTACCTCATATTCAGTATTTTCAGAAAAGTTCACAAAATTCAGATTCTTCATGTACTAGTTAGTTGAAGAATCTACTTTCTATGTTTGTCTTCACTTTTTTATACATGCTTGTATTCAAAAAAGGTGCTCCATTAGATCCTATCACTTGATTGAGAAGTGGAGTTAGCCAAAAGAAAGTCAAGCAGATACTATCACATTTTACCCGGGTAGAATATGAAGATATGAAGTATCAACTTGCAGCTTTTGGAGTTCTCAAGGTGAGAAGTTTGTCCACTTATGTTTTAAGTAGGACTTGCAGATTCTTGAGAAGGATTTGTTTGAAGAAAAGTTTTACAACTTTGTGAGAAGCTTGGACACTTGGAGACATTCAGGTAGCAAATCAAACATTCAGTCATGAAGGTTTGATGAGAGTAGATTCTACACAGGTATTTTGTTGGAGAGATCATTGATCTTGGATGATCTCGTATGATCTTGTAAGATCTTGATAGATCTTGTATGATCTTGGATGATCTTGAAAGATCTTGAGTATTTATGAGTCAGATATCTATCCTTTGTTGTGAAAGTTCTTTAACATTGGAGGAAGTAAGTCAAAGATTCAGGTTCTATCAGATTTGTGTTGCAGAGAGATAGAAGAAGATACTTGTTATGTTGCAGAAGGTTATGAATCCTAAAATGCTTTCAGCAAGGCTTTTATGATAGTTCAGCTAACCTTATTCTAGATTTTTGGGAAGCTCAAAAATGATAGGGAAAGCTATTGGAATGTGCACAATGCTAATAAAAATTGTTCAGAAGTTTTGTTTCAGACACAGGTATTAATGTTATGAAAAATTAGATTTATGAAGGAAGACGTTCCAGATTTCATAAAGTCTGATATACTTGAAGAATTCTAGGTACTAGTGTTAAATCATCTAGGGGGATGATGAAACATGAAGACTTATTTTTAGCCATATGTGAAAGAATGCATAGTCATACCTATAAGAATTTCAGGTATTCCTATATCAGGTATTCCATATTCCTTTGTCAGTTTCTCTTTATGTTCCAGCTTTGAAAGAAGAAGGAAAAAGAAGAATATCTGGAGAAAGTTCTTGTTAGGTGTTCTTGTTCAGGAGAAGGTTCCAAAGTTCTATTGAAGAGAGATTTGATATTTTAGAAAGGTATGTTTTAGAGGTGCGCACATATATGTTTATACAAGATTCTGAAGGAAAGAGGTATGGATGTATAGATTAAACAAGGATGAAGACATGATGACATCATAGATTTTGATGATACTCATGAGTTGAGTTGAGTTGAGTACAATCAAAGATGAACTAGCAGTGCTCATAATACACTAAGTTGTGAGTTGTCAGTCACAAGTCCCAGGATTCAGTTCTTGATTATGTTTGTGTATTTACATGACACTATCAAAGTACGTTGAGAAAGCTTTCATAAGGTAAATGCAAATATGTGGATCCTAGTGTATGTTTTCAGGTTTGAGAAGATAGGAGATAGCAGGTTCAAAGTTAGTACTTGCTACATTTGTTGTAAAGCAAATGATTGCTTGATGAGTACACTCTTGGATATCTAGTTTGCATATTTTCTCAAGTATTATGGTTCATATTTAGCAAGTTCAAGTTTTTGAAGTTTGAAGAAAGTCAAATTTAGTTTTGAAGAAGACGTTTAAAGAAAAGGTTTGAAGGTCAATTTGGGAGTACAAGTTTGAAGTCTATGACAGTTTGTAGATGAATGAAGTTACATATCCAGTTGAGTTTGTACCAATATGACATTGCAGGGGGGATTGTTGGAAAACAATGTCACATCAGTCCAAAATCCATTTAGGGCAAAAACCCTAATTTTGGAACTTAGTCATTTTTGGCACAAAAATTTTATGCGTCTGTCTTGTAGAGCTCAAAGAGAGCTTTCCAATGGTATATGACATTCACTCATCAGAGATCAGATTTGGGACAAAACCCTAACCCTAATTTTTGCTGATTTAGGGTTTTGACCTCATATGATAGCTCTCGGCATGAGGATCATAAAAATGTTGTTAGATCATTCATCAGGTAGTCAGAAGTGTGAAAAAGTAGGTCAAGAAGTTATTTTTAAAGTTAGTTAAAATGCAACTTTAAAAATAAAGCAAACTCACTTAAAATAAAGCAAAAGCAATTTGAAAAGTGATGTGATTAAAATAAAGTGTGAGAGAGTGGTTGAGAGTTTTGCTCCCACATTGTAAATTGACATTTGTATATATGATAGTGTGAGTAAGCAGTGACTTATGTAGCAGTTTACACATGTCTAATCTCTCTCTACCTTTTTCTCATCATTTCTATGACTAAAGTGTGGTATGTTCATGTTTTGTCAATATTGGAAGATTGCTGAAGTTTATGTTGTAGATCCTGGACCTATGGAACTTGGACATGTGATATTAGTTATGCGCCTACTTAATTTCCAACACAGGTGAATTTTCAGAATGCACTGAGAGTGAATCTTCTTGCGCTTTGTGGATAGGATTCCATTGTAGGGGTGGTACATCTCTAAAGGTGTAATCCTTCAAATTGACCTTGATTGTAACCCCTAAGTGCTGTAAGTACAAGGAGTTGGTTCCTCAATCTTGTACTATTTGCACTTGTCGTAAGAAGGGTCTTCCTAAGATCATCTCATAGACATTATTTTTTTCAAAGTCACATATAGCAAATGTATGTTCAAACTCTACACAAGTGGTTAGAGTTATCCCTTCTAGCAATCCTAGAGCTCTTTCAACATGGCCATCGGACATTTGAAGCTTCATTCTAGTTGGTCTTAATGCGGGTTTGCCCCATTGCTTCCACAAGGAGGTGGTCGCAATTGCAACACTAGCACTTGAATCTATGATCACTTTGGTTGTGTAACCCTGGTAGGTGATCAGAAGATAAGTATTACCTTCTTCAACTTCACTCATGTCCCCTATTTTGTCTAGAGGTGTCTCTCGAACTTTTTGCTTAGAGCATGCTTTTGGCATATTGGAATCAAGTTCTAGAACCTGATCCTTCACATGTTTCCATAGCTCACGTTTTACTTTGAGTAGCTCTTCTACGTTGAGATGACAAGGTATCTTAGTGTTCTTCATGATATCAATGTTTCTTGGAACCATTGAGTCTTCATTTCTTACCAATATTGTGGGAGCTCTGATTTGAAGAGATTCAAATTCCCATGGGCCTGTGAATTGTGGCAACTCTTGTAGAGAATTAGATTCGAAATCTAATCTCTCGTCTTCTTGTTGCTCTGCTTGATCATCGTAAATAGATGGAATGTCTTGGGGAAATTGATCATGAAGATCATCGATTTTAGGAATAGGAGGGGGATTATCCTTCTCCTTGCCCATTTCTCTTCTTGTATTTTCTGCAAGAACTCTTGAGAGTACTGTTGAATTGAAAGAGTTGTTCCCTCATCTATGTAATCAGGAACATAAGCTTTTGTTGGTGGTGAGATTTCTCTTTCAACAACGGGTTGAGCTTGTGGGGGTAAAGAAACCTGCAGCTTATTTACCAACTGCTCTAATCTTTCTAGTAAGCCCTGGAAATGCAAATCCGATTTGACAGATTTTTTTTTATTGAACAATTTACTGGTCTCAAGCATAGCCTGAGCTAGTTCTACCATTTTCATGCACATTTTTGTCGATCAATCTCTAAATCTCCTCTAGGGTAGCTCTTGTCTAGGTTTGCAGCTGTTGGCCCTTCTTGAACTCAAGCCTGGTCGGCCTTGAACATCATGTCCAAGCCTTCTGAGCTTGTTCTGCAAGAACAGACCGTGATTGTGGTCTATTTACAATGGGTGGTGGGGTGGGAGAGGTGGAGTGGATGTAGCTTCGACATGCAAGGGGTTTTGAGATGCAATGTCTTCTATTTTTTTTTGCGTCTTTCACGCTTTCTTCTAGTTCAGATAGCTTTTTATTCCATTTGCGATCGGCTTTCTCCCTAGTATCCTTCCATGTTCTTGTTTTCCTCTTACTAGGCTCTCTTGATTCACTTGGCTCCGATTGCTCTACTGGTTTATCTTGTTTTAATGCTTGTGCCCTAGTGACTATTTGTATAGGAGCCTCATTAGTGCTACTTGAACTTGAATCCACCACTAAGCCTACCACATTAATTGGTGTAACCTTGGGTGCACTAGAGGGGTTTATAGGACACTCTCTTGGAAGATGTTCCTTGCCACATTCGGGACAAAATCCTTGTAGTGTGATGTTCTATCCGTGCCCCAGAGTTAGTGAATGAGGACATTAACAGAAAACATGGTGGCCCTTACATCTAAAACATAGTCCTCTAGGGGCTTGTCATCTTACTTGTCTCAATTGGGGCTTGGGGTTAGGATTTATATACATGAGATTGGAGTATTCTGACTCCCAATTTTTTTCCATAGGTGGTGCCTCGTATAGATATGGAGAGGTCTCACTATGCTCGGGTGACACTGTGTAATAACCATGTGGACTATCTTCATGGGAGTAGTATAAACTATGAGCATGAGAGTCATTTTATGAGACCAAAGGGGTCACTGGCACCAATGCTCTATTATGGTTCTCTTTTGCCACTACATACTTAATTGGAATCACATTGACAAGAGCTGGTGGTTGGTTTCGTAAGATTGGTTGTGGCCTATATGGTGCCTGTTATTATTGTTTTGGCCTATAATATAGCTATTGGTATTGATCCGCTTGAGCCATCATCGGGCAAACATTAGCCATGTGGTCTCCTCCACAATTGTAACATCGCTTCAATGAGGTGACCCTTGGTGGCTGTCCATTTTGAACTCCTAGCTTCTTGGCAACTTGCTTAGCTATCTCATCTATCTCATTGGAAGCTCTCGAGGTATGACTAGTAGAATTGTCAGAATCTAGAGTTTGGACAATCCTAACTCCTCACATAAGTTGTCTTCTATGTCGATGCACATCCGCACACACTCTTCTATGTATCTAGGCTCTTTCAAGTACACATATGATCTTAACTTTGCGTTTAGTAATCCATCTGAAAACAAGGCCACTTGTTTGGCCATTGTGGGTAACTCTGGGACATGGAATCTTTCTAAGTATTGTGTGAACCATCTTGCTACAAGTCGCACTATTTCTTGGGGTATTTTCTTGAAGTTATGGATCAAGGATGATGTGTTATCCATGATGCCACTCTTGGAAAATTCTACAATGAATTCCTCTAGCACTTGGCCTATGTTCCGATAATTGTGATTTTACATTTATCTTACACATTTTTACTTCAAGAGGAAGTATTATATGAAATTATGTCACTTAGATGATGCTTGATGTTTTGAGAGTAAGAGCTTGGGAGTTACTTGTATATTTGAGCTAATAGGAGCTTAAGAGAAATTTCCACAAATTTGAGTTGTTCACATTTAAGGCTTTTCAAAAGAAAGAATACAGGGAATAGACACAAGGAGATGACCATTGTTCTAGTAGTACATGGGGCCTAGGGGTGTTCGATCACTTTCTTCTATCTTTACAAACATTTTATCTCTATTTTTGAGGATGAAAATGTTTTCTAGGGGAAGGAAATGTAGATAGGTAGATATAATCAGGTGTGACTAGTTAGTGAGAGAAGAGAGTCTCTATATGTGCTTCTTGTTTGTCTTTGTGTGAGGGCTAAGCATCAAATGTTATGAAAAAATGAGATGTGTGTGAGACGAGGTGGTGGGTATCTTTTAATCTTGAACTCATTCCAAGAGGTTTAAGATTTAATCCTAAACTGATACATGAAGTCTTAGTAACCATCCAAGTTAGTTATGACATAGGGATTGAGGAAGAAAATAGGATTCAAGTAAAGAGGAATCAAAAGGTATGAAGTAAGTAACTTCCAAGACACTTCAAGCCAAAGTGTTGACGATTCAGAAATATTTGATAAATTTTTGAAAAAATAAGACTTTGACTTTGAACTAAACCTTTTGACTAAGGAATAGACTGACTAAGTCAAGCATCAAGTTCCTAGTGTAACTTGGTAAATTCAATCCTTTGAATCAAAGAAATGCTCAAGAATAGCATTTCTGGTAAGCATTCATAAAGATTGAATATAGGCATGAACTTAATCTCAAGTGAAGCATTGTTTGAGTGAACTCATCAATAGAATGTCAGTGGATCGACACATTGATTTCGGATACCACATTAGTATCTTGTGATTGGATGATGTTTAGACTTACTCTATTAATCTTTTTGAGAATCAAGTTTATTTCTCTTAAAGACAGAAAAATTAAATTTTTGAATGAAATAGATCATCAAGAAGTTAAAGTCTTCGGTCATCAAGTATTTGACTCATAGTAAGTTTATATCTTTATTTTTGAATTAGTTATACAAATTTTTAGTTATTTCCTTCTGCTTTCCAAATATTTTGGAATTGAGGTCCAATATGGTATCTGATTCCTTTTGCAAAAGTCTAGGGTTAGCCGAATGGAGCTAGATAACTAAATTAAACATCCTAGATAGATGTTATGTACAAGAACTTATTCAATCTTTAAAAGATGAGAAGTCCAAGATGGACTTATTTATTTCGGTTTGCTTTCAGTTACTAGCATATCTCTTATGACTTTCTAGAGTTTAGTACACTCTAGAATAGGGAAGTTAGGAATTGCTCATAAGATTGATAATTCTCAAGCACTTTTAGCTAAAGTCTTTGACAACAGTGTCCTAAGTTGGATAATTTTCATTTTGAATTTGACTTGGCCAAGATATAGTAAGGTTGACTCAAGTAGAATGAAGAAATCAAGTAATTGGTTGTTGGGAGTTAACTATTTTACAAACATCCAAGTCAGATGTTTGGATCAACCAAACTTCAAGTTTTCCCAATCAAATTCAAGTGAATCAAGAGTTCTCAAAATCTTGATTGGGATATAAATCCCATCCTAGTTACTGAAGTCCATGCACTAGTCATGCCTAGAAATGGACTAGTAATTGGAATCCATCCATTTCACATGTTTGTGCATAGATCGCACATCGAGACAAAATGAAGTCGCTAGGGATGTTTTTAGATCCACCCTTGTTATTCATTCAGTACTTTGTACTTTGACCACTTTATCAAAGTGCAAAGCCGGACGGTGTTTTGAATTATTTGGGCAGGGACCCCACCACAGAGATGAGACATGTTCTTGTAGTTTTAGAACATGACCATGTTTTTTCGGTTTAAGAACATGAGGCTCGGGGTTTGTCTATGGTTATTATATATAACTTTATTTTCAAGGACGAAAATCTTTCCCAAGGGGGGAAGAATGTAATAAAGTAAGTTATGATCTAAGGGTCCCACCGATTTAGACAAATCTGAAAACGGACACCTTTTGGTCATTCATGTGTATGGCCAAAGATCTCGAGACTAGACTTAGGCATAAGTCCATGTGCTCTCATAGACAAGTAAACCACTTAGCCTAGTGGTTAAGTCTCAAAGTTGTGAAGGAGGAGGTCTTGGGTTCAATCCCCATGAGGAGCATGGGGAGAGAGTTTTGCCCAAGGAGCTCTAGAGCCTTCTAGCTCAAGTTAAGTTAACTTGAGACTTGAGAGACTTAACTCGAGAGGTGAGTACACCAACCACTAGTGGACTCTAGTGGAAGGTACTAAATGTTGATGTATGAAACACCACAAGAAATGAATTAATGTGACACTAGAACACCTCTATGGTCACCATTAACTCATTGCCACTCCAAACTTTGAGAAATGATAGCCTAAAGTGAGAACTTTGCTTCTACAGAAATTCCTAGTCACTGAAATGAAATACCTTCAGTATTTTGCTAATTTCTCTTAGCTCAAGTATTATTTCTCCATGAAACTCTATTGCATGAAACTAGAAGATTAGAGCTTTCCAACAAGCTATCATATGCTTGAAACAGATCTCTAGAACTCAAGTTATGGCCTTCACAAGATGACCCTGTATGACTTGCTAAAACTGGAAATCGTGCCTTCTTTAGTAAATTTCGGTGTCTAAAAATAAAAATTCGATGCCTAGCATCGAATTTCAGTCAAGGTCGATGCCTGGCATCGACTTCTAGCATACAAGTGGTCTTCTTCATGTGTGTGTAAAAGAGACTATTTATGGTGCACAAACTCGATGCCAGGCATCGAATTGCTTGGAAAACTTGAACTTTTGAATTCATCACACAGTAGGCAAGCATGGAGATGATGTAGAGAGACTCATACACAGAACTTTACTCAGTTCTTTCTCATAGCTATGAAAACTCAAAAGTTTTACAGATGCTTTCTCACTCAGAGAAGCCCGACTATACTCCGTCGTA
Source organism: Ceratopteris richardii (assembly GCA_020310875.1). Taxonomy (NCBI): domain Eukaryota; kingdom Viridiplantae; phylum Streptophyta; class Polypodiopsida; order Polypodiales; family Pteridaceae; genus Ceratopteris; species Ceratopteris richardii. The sequence goes on along the minus strand of CM035406.1, from coordinate 44,684,135 downwards.
TAAAATGAACTCCTTATTTCTTTCTATCACTCTCTTCCACTTCTTCTCTCTTGCTCTCTCTCTCCGCGTCAGTTGATACAAACTAACTTATATAGATTTTCATATTCTCGTGATTTTAAAAAACTTCTAGAACTAAAGTGAACTAACTTTACAAATATGATACACTTGTGAATTTGTCCCTTCACATAGGCATGGGGTTTTCTTCCTAAGATTTGACCTTCAAATATATGTCCAATTAGTGATTGTTTCTCCAACAGCTCCCCCTCAATCACTAATTGACATTCCCTGTTTCTTCATATCATCTTCTTTTCTTTTACTCCTGCCATGCTTTTGAATCTGCTGGTCTTCACACCATCCAAGCTCTTTGTCATTATGTCTGCTATCTGATCTTTAGTAGAAACGTACTCCACTTCAATCTCCTTCTACATTACCTTTTCTCTGAGAAAATGATACTGTATCTCTATGTGCTTTGTCCTTGCATGAAAAACTGGATTTGCTGCAAGATAAAGTGAACTCATATTATCTCCATGTATTGTAGGTGTACCTTGATCAATGCCTAAGCTTTTGAACAATGTCTGCATCCATATGACCTCCTTAGCTGCTTCCACAAGTCCTTTGTACTCTGCTTCAGTTGATGATAATGCTACTGTATGTTGTTTCTTTGAACACCAACTTACAAGCTTATCACCAATATATATCATGTAACCATGAGTTGATCTCCTGTCATCTTGATTACCTACCCAGTCTGAGTCACTATAGGCTCTCAACTTCAAATCTGATGTAAAAGGATAATATAATCCTTCCTTTATAGTTCCTTTTATATATCTGAAAGCTCTTTGACCTGCAATCCAATGTGGGTCCTTTGGACAATGCATGAATTGTGACAAAACTCCCACTGCATAACTAAGATCAGGTCTTGTTAGTGTAGCATAAATCAAACTACCCACAAGAGATTGATACTTCCTCATATCTTTGTATTATGCACCATCATATTTACTGAGCTTGTGATTAACTTCAAGTGGAGTTGAAGCTTCTCTGCAATTTTCCATATCGAACTTCTTCAATAGATTCAGAAGATACCTTTCTTGTGATACATATATGACATGATCTGTATAAGTGACTTCCATTCCAAGAAAGTATGACAACTTTCCTAGGTCACTCATCTTGAACTCTTTCTCAAGTAATCTCTTTACCTCCTTGATTCCTTCATCTGAAGTACCTATGACTATAATGTCATCTACATAAATACAAATGTAGATTGTACCTTCCTCTGTTCTTTTGAAAAGTAGACTTGAATCTGCTTTTGAACTTTGATATCCAAGATCATTGAGATACTTCACTAGTCTATAGTTCCAAGCTCTTGGAGCTTGCTTCAATCCATACAATGCTCTTCTCAACCTGCAAACAAATTTTGGATACCTGGAATCTATAAACCCTTGAGGTTGTTCCATGTATACCTCATCTGATATGTATCCATTCAAGAATGTATTTTTTATATCCAATTGACTTAGGGTCCATCCTTTTGAAGCTGCAATAGCAATGATTGTCCTTATAGTTGACATCTTAGCTACATGACTGAATGTCTCATCATAATCTATGCCATAGGTTTGGGCATAGCCTTTCACCACCAATCTAGCTTTGTATCTGGCTATACTTCCATCTGCAAGCTTCTTCACTTTATAAACCCATTTATTTCCAATTACTTTCTTACCATTTGGTTTAGGAACAAGTTCCCATGTCTTGTTCTCCTCCAGTGCATTGAACTCTTCCTTCATTGCTTCTTCCCATTGCTTCTTACCTTTAGCTTCATCATAGTTCTGAGGTTCTTCATCATCTTTGACCATATATGCATAGTTCCTCTGAGTTATGTAAGAAGTATCATAAGAATACCTTTCTGGTTGTCTTCTAGTCCTCTTGACCTTCTTGGTTCACATTCTTCATAAGTTTTTGGATACACCTCTTCATCAAATATAGGAGCTTCTTCATTCCTTCTTGTTAATCCACTTCTGGATGTACTTGCTTGCATATAGTCTTCATCTCTATTCACCTGCACAATTGATTTTCCTTTCTCACATCTTCTTACCTCTTCTTCAAATTCTTCAGCCGTATTACTTTGATATGCATACCAACTTTTCTGTTCATCAAATGTAACATCTCTAGAAACAAGAAATTGTTTGGTTAAAGGATTCCACAACCTGTAACCCATCTGCTTTTCATCATAACCGATGAACACATATTTTTCTGCCTTTGGTTCAAGTTTATGCCTAAGCTGTGATGGCACATAAGCATATGCAATTGATCCAAACACTCTACAATGATCTAGCATTGGTTTCTTACCCCACCAAGCTTCATATGGAGTCATTCCATTCAGAGCTGCACATGGTAATCTATTCACAAGATATGTGGCTATATTTACAGCCTCAGCCCAAAGATAATTTGGACAGTTCTTCTCCTTTAGCATAGCTCTAGCAAACTCAACCAAAGTCATGTTCCTTCTTTCTGCTACACCATTTTGTTGTGGTGTATACATGCAGGTTATTTCTCTCTTAATACCTGCATTCCAAAGATAATCATTGAACTCTTGGGAGAAGTATTCTCCCCCTCCATCAGACCTCAGTCTTTTAAGCTTTTGACCTGTGACTCTCTTTGCATATGCATGAAAATGCTTGAAAGCTCCAAACACTTCTGATCTTTCCTTCAAAACATATAATGTTATCCATCTTGTAGCATCATCAATGAAAAGAACATAATACCTTGAGCCACTGATAGATCCTTCTTTTGTTGGTCCCCATACATCTGTATGAATGAGCTCAAGTACTCCATCATGTTTGAATCCTTTCTTTTGAAATGTTAATTTGTGTGCTTTTCCCATTTGACATGCTTCACATTTATAAACCAAGTACAGATTGATTAGCAACCATAGCTTTAATTCCTCTTTCATTGAAATGACCTAATCTCTTATGCCAGAGATCAAGTTCTGTAATCACTGCTTCACCATGTGTGAGCAAAGCTTGACCAATGTTCCCTTGCACTCTTAAAGTAAAGAGTCTACCTTCTTTCTTTCCAGAGACAATCTGATTATATCCATTCTCTCGATCTTCCACAAATACTCCTTCATTTGTAAACCTGACTTGAAAATCTTTTTCAACTATCTGTCCCACACTAATCAAGTTTTTAGGTATTGTAGGAACATACAAAACATTGGTTAGCAAATGTGCTCCACTCTTGCATTTCACTTTTCCAATTGAATGTACACTATGTCTTGTATTATCACCTGTTTGAACAGTATGACTAGAAATGCCTTTTTCCAATTCTGACATCAATTCTATGTTTCCTGACAAATGATTAGAACATCCAGAGTCAATGTAAAATACCTTTAGATCTTCTTTATCTGATGTGCTGATTGAATTCATCATCAATGATGTATGACTTTCATTCTGTGTGTCATTTGCATAATTGTAGTAGGTGGTGTTGTAGGATTGATTCTGTCCCCAACTTCTTCCTCCACCTCTACCATAGCCTCCTCTTTGACTTTGTCTAGCTCTTTGAAAATTACTTTGATATCTTCCACCTCGACCTCTGCTATTGTTGTTTTGATTTTGGTTTGATCCTTGTTGGTTGTGCCAACAGTCATGAGCCAAATGACTACTCAATCCACAGATCCAACAAGCCTTCTTGTTGTTATTTTGATTACCTCTTCCTCTTCCAAAGCCTCTTGCTCTTCCTCTACCTGTGCCTTTACCTCTTGCATAATAAACTTGAGAACTTGACTCTTCTTCATCCTTTGCTTTACCTTTATATCCTTTCTTCTTATTCTTCATGTACATTGCAGAACTTTGTCCTTTATCTCCATCTCCCTTCAAGTCTTGCTCATATGTGAGCATCAAACCAAGCAATTGGTTCAAATCTGGAACATAATGATTCAAAGAAAGTTCTATTGATAAGACAAAAGGTTTCCACCTTTCATCTCCTCTCAATCCTGCAAGTAGTTGAGCAATCAATCTGTGATCTTCAACATCTTCATCTATGGATCCAAGACTATCTGCTAGATCCTTCATCATAGTGACATAATCACTAATACTTTGACTTGGCTTCTTTTTGAATGTTGTAAACTCTGACCATAGACTTGCTTTCCGTGCTTTAGTAGTGCTTTGGAAATGATACTCCAATGCATTCCATATATCTTCAGATGATTCCAATCCTCTGATGTGTGGTAGCAAATGATCAGAGATTGTATTGTAGATGTAGGCTTTTGCACTTGCATCCTTCTTCTGCCAATGCTTTAAAGCATCAAGTTCCTCTTTCTTTGGTCGGCTTTCATCTTCAAATACTGGCTTCTCTTCTTCACCTGTTACATATACCATGAGATCCTTACTCATAAGTAAGGCTTCCATTCTCATTACCCATGCGGGGTAATTATCTCTGTCCAGTTTTTCAATGGAGATATGATCTGCCATACTCCTTCCCTTCTGCTGCAACCTATAAGCTTAAAGGATAAAGGATAATACCTTTTGAAGTTCTTTGTGTATGAGGATACTTTTGAAGTAACCTTTTGATGCCTTGTGTCTTCAAATGCTTCACCTTTCAAACTTTAATGGAAAACTTTCCAAAACTTCTCATACCTTTGCCGCCTTCTATTCTTCAGGACCTTTCTGCTCTGATACCACTTGTTGATGTATGAAACACCACAAGAAATGAATTAATGTGACACTAGAACACCTCTCTGGTCACCATTAACTCATTGCCACTCCAAACTTTGAGAAATGATAGCCTAAAGTGAGAACTTTGCTTCTACAAAAATTCCTAGTCACTAAAATGACATACCTTCAGTATTTTGCTAATTTCTCTTAGCTCAAGTATTACTTCTCCATGAAACTTTAGTGCATGAAAGTAAAAGAGTAGAGCTTTCCAACAAGCTATTATATTCTTGAAACGGATCTCTAGAACTCAAGTTATGGCCTTCACAAGATGACCCTGTATGACTTGCTAAAACTAGAAATCTTGCCTTCTTTAGTAAATTTCGGTGTCTAAAAATAAAAATTTGATGCCTAGCATCGAATTTCAGTCAAGGTCGATGCCGGGCATTGACTTTGAGCTTTTTTAGCCTCTTTTTCTGCACCAGAAATAGTCTCTTTTACACACACATGAAGAAGACCACTTGTATGCTAGAAGTCGATGCCAGGCATCGACTTTATGCTCAAACTCGATGCCAGGCATCGAGTTGCTCCACAAACCTCATGTTTTTAAAAGATTCAACAATAGGTAACACACAGAGAATGAAAATAATGACTTATCAGCACAAACTCGATGCCAGGCATCGAATTGCTTGGAAAACTTGAACTTTTGAATTCATCACACAGTAGGCAAGCATGGAGATGATGGAGAGAGACTCATACACAGAACTTTACTCAGTTCTTTCTCATAGCTATGAAAACTCAGAAGTTTTACAGATGCTTTCTCACTTAGAGAAGCCCGACTATACTCCGTCGTATAAAATGAACTCCTTCTTTCTTTCTATCACTCTCTTCCACTTCTTCTCTCTCGCTCTCTCTCTCCGCGTCAGTTGATACAAACTAACTTATATAGATTTTCGTATTCTCGTGATGTTAAAAAACTTCTAGAACTAAAGTGAACTAACTTTACAAATATGATACACTTGTGAATTTGTCCCTTCACATAGGCATGGGATTTTCTTCCTAAGATTTGACCTTCAAATATATGTCCAATTAGTGATTGTTTCTCCAACACTAAAGTAGTGGATGAGATCACTCCAGCCACTAGTGGACTCTAGTGGAAGGTATGAAAGGAGTGGATGAGATTGCACATGCACTTGTAGACTCTAGTTACATTTGTGGTCCTCGTTGATTCAAGCAGCTATATATACAAGCATAAGTTTGGGAGGAGAGTCATCTCTCTAGCATGTGGTGGTCGTAATTATTAGTTTCTTACACTTCCCATACTTGAGCGTAACCACTAGGCCAAGCTAATTGCATGATTATGTCTAGAAATCCTTAATCTGCACTTATCCTTCCTGAGTAAGTATATTCACTTTATAAAAATTAAGGAACACAAAGAAACATTATTTAGTAAGCTTGTAGATACATTTGGTATACCTCATCACACATTCCATGGCTAGTTCCCTAACTTTATTTATATTCTTTTTTGGAATCAAGTTAATAGTAGGGTAGTAGATGGTCTCCTCTTTCTATGGGTCACTTTTACTTAAGATTACTCCATGGGTTCCAAAATGTAGTGACAATGGTAGAACTCTGAGGTCTCATTCTTACTTGAACAATAAAAAAAGATAATGAAACTATGTTCCTTAGATCTCAAGAGTGATTGAATGGAACAAATAAATTGCATAAAAACAACCTTTGTTGTGTTCTATCATACTACAAATCCTTTTATTTTAGGAATCATTCGTTTTGGACAAGTGAAACTTTTTCACATTTAGAACAATTCTATGGAATGGGGGAGGGGCTGGAACAAGATTCCTAAATTTGGTAAATAATTTGGCACATGAAAGGAATAATGTTATCATTGTGTTCAATGATGTATTACTAGATAGAAAAGAAACTTCTTCTCTATGTAAAGTCTAACTAACTATCATAGCAAAGAATTTTCTAGCAGGAAGCCCTTCTGTTTGGTGCTTTTCCTAGTTGTTTCAATGAAGGTGTTATAAAATTGATTCACAAAGAAGACAATAAAAGTAAGATTGAAAACTAGAGGTTGATCATGATGCTTCACACCGGCTACAAGACCTTCAGGAAGGTCCAGGATAATTGGATTACATGCCATCTCTGATAAACCCTGGTTGTAGTCTATTTACAATGGGTGGTGGGGTGGGATGAAGTGAAGTGGTTGGAGTTTCAGCGTGCGAGGGGTTTGGAGATGCAATGTCTTGTATTTTTCTTTTTGTGTCTCTCAAGCTTTCTTCTAGCTTAGAAAACTTCCTATTCCACTTAGAATTGGCTTTCTCCCTGGTATTTTTCCATGTTCTTTTTTTCCTTTTACGAGGCTCTCCTAATTCACTTGACTCTAACTATTCAGCTAGTTTTGATTGTTGTAAGGCTTTTTCCCTAGTAAGTACCTATATAGGAGCCACATTAACACTACTTGAACTTGAATCCATCACTAAACCTACCACATTAATTGGTGTAACCTTGGGTGCACTAGAAGGGTTCCTTGGACAATCTCTTGAAAGATGTTCTTTGCCGCACTCAGGACAAAAACCTTGTCTGTGATGTTTTGTCCTTGTCCCATAGTCGATGAATGGGGCCATTCAGGAATGAAATGGTCACCTTGACATCTAAAAACATGGTCCTCTAGGGGCTTGTGGTTGTACTTGTCTCAATTGCGACATGGGGTTAGGATTCATGTACATGACATTGGAGTATACTGGATCCCAATTTTGTTCCATAGGTGGTGCCTCATATTGATACAAATAAGACTCACTATGCTCAAGTGACTCTGCGTAATAAGCTTGTGGACAATCTTCATGGCAATAGTCAGAACTATAAGCATGAGAGCCATTTTCTAAGACCAAAGGGCTTATTGGCACCAATGCTCTATTAGGGTTCTCCTCTACAACTACATAACTAAAATCACATTGGCAGGAGGTGTTCATTGGTTTCCTAGGACTCATTGTGGCCTATATGGTGTCTGATATTGCTATTGTGGCATATAATATGGTTGTTGGTATTGATTATGATACCTACCTTGTTGCTAAGATTGCTGATAAGTTTGTCAAACAACCTACATATTGTATGGACAATCTTGAGCCATGTGTTTCATTTTCTCTCAATAGTGGAGTATGGAGGATTCGTTTCTTGCATGTTCTGGTTTTGCAATAGGTGTACATTAGCCATGTGGTCACCTCTGCATGTATAACATCTCTTCAATAAGGTTCCCCTTGCTATTTTTCTATTTTGAACTCCTAACTTCTTGGCAACCTATTCAGCTATCTCATCTATCTCAATAGAGGTTTTGGAGGTATGACTAGTGGAACTATTAAAATACTTATAGAGTTTGGACAATTCTAACTCCTCACTACTTAATACAAGCCGCTTCTAGCCTCAGATTTGTGTTGTGGGCCATCTTAGCTTTCCAATGACACTATACCAATGCCTATGTACTTTGCAAATGAGGAAAGAAAAGATTGAATCAAAATAGACTACTTCCAACTCAAAGGATCAATGAAAACCTTCTATTTTTTATCATACATTTGCTGCTTGTTATCCTTAGTGCAACCAATACAATAAGAATTAGAAAAATTCCTTTTAGAGCTATTAGATTAGCATAGAAAGCTAATGATTCCAAGTGGAATTACTTGAAATGATGCACTATACACAGACCAATCAATTTAACAATTGAATCATTACCCCCGATTTTTTAGGACCTATGTAGAGTTTGACTAGTGAGTGCTTCAATGTGCTTTTCTCCAAATTGGCAGAATGGATTTCCTTCAAAATTTGTGAGCATGTAAATATCTTGGAACTAATTTCAACAAGCTATAGATCATTGAAAAAGGTGGAGAATTGACTGAGATATGTGTTGATATATTTAGGTAGTGATGTGTGTGAACACTCTAGGATTGCCGGGGCACTATCTTCCCTCTTTAGGAGGTTTTTTTCCCCCAGCTTGTATATACGCCTACTGCCCTAATGGGCTACTTATCTTTGTACATTATCTAGTAATGCATTCAGTATTGTGTGTTGTGCTCCAAGCCTCTTCTCCTTCCTTGTGCTGTTTGCGTGCTTCCACAGACATCTATCTCCAACAATTGGTATCAGAGCAGGTTGTCGCTTCATCTAGGGTGCCATCGACACTCCTCCGGTTGCAATCTCAGAATCGCATAAATTTTGGTGAGCCTCTGAACGCACTATCACAGCGCTTGTGTAGGCTATTTTGTCTTTTTATCCCAAAGGTATATAGGAGTTTCTGTTCGCCAGTATAAGCATCTCAAAGTCTGCTACAAGTCTAGCAGAATTCATCTGGGCAGTTATGTTCAACTTTTTGAGATACAGTCAAATTTCTGCATCAAGGTATTTTAGTCACTAGCCATGGCTGAAAGCAGTGATGTATTCCATATGCTGGTTGTTGAGGATAAGTTGGATGGTACCAACTACCCGTTATGGGCTTATATGATGCGACATGTGTTGGTTGCAAAAGGACTGTGGAACATTGTGCAGGGTGTCAAAAAACATCCTATCACACATGCAATTGTTACAACTATAGGTACTGAAGCTGATGCAGAAGGTGTCAAAGATGATGATATTCTACATATTCCTATTCGTGCTGTGGTTTTTGCTGCACCTACTGCAAAGCAAATTAGCTGGGATGGCAGAGATGCCCATGTTGGGTGTGTGTAGAAGTGTGAGAGACACACAAGAAGCACACACAAGGAGCACAAACGCAGCAAGACACACGGAGAAGATGATGGCTAGAATAGCTCTCTCTATTGATCGATAAACTGAATTGAAGTAAGAGCTGAATAATATCCCTAAGTACAAAGTACCACCACATATGAGAGTATCAAGTATGTGGTAACATGGGGAAAAAACCTCTAGCTAGCACTAGAGTAAAAAGTGCCCATGTAAAGGGAAAAGGTTCACATCAAAGCTACTCGAGGAACACATAAGTGTAACAAACCCCCCTGTGATGTGAACACATACAGGGAGTGACAGATCAGCCACCACAAGGTAACAAGCCTAAAGCTTTGCGAAGAGCTTCAAACTTTTCTCGTGGAAGAGCTTTGGTGAATATGTCTGCCACATTATCTTGTGAAGGCACATATACCAAATCAATACCTCCTGCATGAAGGCGCTCTCTCACATAGTGATAATGCACCTCAATATGTTTGGTTCATGCATGAAACACTGGGTTTCGTGCAACAGCCAAAGCACTCTGACTATCTGTGAGAATATGCGTAGCAGCATCAATCTCCATGCAAAGATCCATCAATAGGCGTCTAAGCCATATACACTCCACTGTAGCTGTGAAAACTGCCCTGTACTCAGCTTCACAACTCGATGTCGCCACTGTAGGTTGCTTCTTACTCAACCAAGATATGCATGAGTCTCCAAGGAAAAATCAATTACCACTAGTGGACACGCGAGTATCATAACAACCAGCCCAATCACTATCTGTAAAAGCATGCAAGCATGGCTGAACATCTCTGCCATAAAAGAGACCTAAGCTCAAAGTGCCTCGAAGATATCTAAACACACGTTTCACCGCTTTCCAATGCTTAGTGCCAGGGCTATGCATGAATCGACTCAACTGGGAAACTGCATACTGTATATCCGGCCTTGTGTTGCATGCATATATAAGATATCCCACAGCTTGCTGATAAAGAGAAGTGTCAAATGCATCACTGGAATCCTCAACTGAGAACCTGAACCCTGTCTCAACTGGTGTGGAAACTGGCTTACAATCCTCAAAGTCAAAACACTGAAGTAGTTTTTCAACATACTTTGCTTGATGCATAACAATTCCCCCCTCAACAGATACAAACTGGATGCCAAGATAGTAGCTCACCAAGATAAGTGACATCAAAAGTATGCTGCAAATCAGCCATAAGAATGTCAAGTTTTGCATCACATGACCCAATCAAGAGTATGTCATCGACATAAAGAACAAGCACTATAAGATCAGCCCCATTTTTGCGTACATAGAGTGTGCTTTCAATCGGACTACATGTGAAGCCAAGAGCAATCAAGTGCTTATGTATTTTGTCATACCATGCACGTGGAGCTTGCTTGAGACCATACAAAGCTTTATGCAAGCGACAAACCATATGCTCTTTCCCTTTCATAGCAAATCTAGGAGGTTGCTTCACATAGACCTCTTCTTGCAAATCTCCATTTAAGAAGGCTCTTTTTATGTCCAATTGATGCACTTTCCAAGCTCGATGGGCAGCCAAGGCAACCACGATACGAATGGTAGTCATGCGTGAAGTAGATGCAAAAGTTTCCTCATAGTCAATGCCATATTGTTGCGCATATCCTTTGGCAACCAATCTAGCTTTGTAGCGATCAATGCTACCATCAAATTTTCTCTTAATCTTGTAAACCCACTTTGTACCAATGGCATTCTTTCCTTTTGGCAATTCACATAACTCCCAAGTACCATTCCTATGTATGGAATCCATTTCTGATTGCATAGCACTCATCCATTGTGGATCGTCACATGCATCTTCAAAAGAAAGTGGCTCTTCATTACATGCTGTAGCAATAAGAGAATAATCCACAAAATTACTTGATGCATGGTGAGAGCTTGATCTTGTTCTACCAAGTAAAGGTGCACTCAATTTGCTGTCCTGCAAAGTTTGTTTCAGCCACTTGGGCATAGATTGTGCACTCTTGATAGACATGCGTTCATTATGTAATACATCTTCAATATGTACATCATGCGTGGGCTGAATTTCATGCTCAGTTTCAGCCATATTTTGACGCAAATGTTCAGCTATATGTGGCTGGAAATTTCCAACAGTTTTGACAATTTTTGGCTGAAATGTTTCAGCCATGTTTGATGGCGTTTGAGCCCCCAAATAAGCCCTGGAACCTAATTTTTAACTAGGCCGGACACTAGGTCTAGATAGGGCCAAAACTACTCAAAAAACTATAAAAAGGGCTGGAGAGCTCATTTTTGAGGCTAGCTTGTTGTAGATTTGAGCTTCAGTAATAGAGTTATTTTGTAATCGAAGTCCTTCCATTGTTCCACTCTTTCCTCTTGCCTTGTGTGCATGTGTATATGTGTGTGCATGCTTTTGTGCTTTCACTCACACACTTGTGCACTTCACTTGCTCTTGGTCTTCATACCAATCCTCACATCTCCGCGGATTGACATTTATGAGGTGCAACTCCTCATGTTGGTACTCACCATTGTGCTAGAGTGACACCAAATTTGGCACCCTTGCCGGGGAGAGAGCTTGGAGGACGAGTGTGTGATGGTAAGACGTAGAGTAGCAACGTTGGAAGGTAAAAAAATCACCATTTTTAGTTCAGTTTCTGAGTTTTTTCTTCACCTTCATCATCATCATCACCTCCATCTCCTCCCGCCATCACCTTCTCCAATTTTTTGCTTTTTTGACTGCACATTTGCTATTTTTGCATCTTCTTCTTCATTCTTGGCTGTGCAAGGAGTTTAGAGAGAGTTAAGAGATTAAGCATGGATGAAATACAGAGATTTGCACTATTAAAACATAAAACATTTGAGCGAACTATTTTGCGGGCTGAAATGACTTATGTTTGGTATCGCAGTGCATGAGTTTGGTCGGTGACTTTGCATCTACAGGCACAAAGGGGTGACAAGGAGAACACAAGGTACACATATTTGCAAAACTTTTTGAATTTGAACCTTAAAAACTCCAAGTATTGTGTCCGATTGAATTTTGGTATCACAATACCAGAACTCCCGTGTATCACGATACTTGTCGAGGTATGATATCGTGCATACCCACTTCAGGTATCGCGATACCATTCTGGTATCGTATCATCAAGTGCTGGTATCACGATCATGGTCGCCACGGTGGTATCATATCATGGTTGGAGTGGTATGGTATCGTGAGCCCGGTGGTATCGTATTGTTTGCCTAGTGGTATTGTATTGTCTACTGAGCAGTATCGTATCATTGACACATTGGTATCATATCGTTAGCTATTCTAGTATCATATCATGAGGTTGGTATTGTATCCTGGCCATTTCTTGTATTGTATCATCTGCATGGCAGTATAGTATTGCGGAAGTTGTGATCGACTTGGTGGTATCGTATCGCCGAATGTGGTATTGTCCATAGTGGTATAATATCATCAAAATCTGGTATCGTATAGCCTGTCTTGAGGCACTCTCCGAGAGATCTTATTTCCCTGTTTTAACCCCCAGAACCCTGAACTGGCATAACTTTCTCATACGAAATCTATTTGGAGTGATTTTGGGTTCATTGGAAAGCTTGTGGGGAGTACTACAAAAACACTAATTGGTTATAGTAAAACTGCTACACAGATTATTGGATATAGTATTTTGAAGTTGACCCTCAGGTTGGTCTAGGGAGCAAAGGGTTCCACATGTTTTTGAGCAATACAAAGGGAAATTTTGGACTTGTAGACAAGGCTTATGAACCTGAGATTAAGTAGAAGCCTAGGAAATGATAGATAAGGTATCAAATCATCTGAGGATAGTGTCAACCACACAACCAAGTCGTGGGCTCACAGCTCAGTGGTTATCACTATGTGTTGAGTTCACACACACGTGAGTCAAAAATTGTCTTATAACATGGAGAGACTCATGGCTTCTGAAGATATGCATAGTTCCATACCTAGGGAAGGTTTTATGTCTGCACTGGAAGGGGAATATTAGATGTCTCTTCAATACATATCCACTAACTTGCAACAAATACCCATTTACCTTGACGGGCTACATAGGTTAGTAGCAAGAATGATAAACACTACAGAATTAGAAATAGTTCAAAGACTACCTGTCAAGCATGAAGGTCGTGTTTACATGGGCAAGATGGGACAGATCTATATGGTAATCGAAAACCCTGATCAGATTAATGATAGAGAAGAGTTAGAGGGAGAAGGAACTTTCAAAAGATCTAACCAAGAAGAAATGGTGACTACCCCAAGGGGCAAGTTTGTGGTGACTCAAGTCTTGAGAGGGGATTTGATACCTCAAGATGATTTCTTGTTGGACATATACCTGATCCATAGGTCAGACCTACTCCTCCAAACTGATTCACTAACACAAGGAGAGGGCATCAACACAACAACTATATACGAGTTAAGTGATCCGGAAAATCCATCTAGAGTTACATACCTATACCAAAATCAAGGAAGATATTGGCATGTAGATAAAGTAGATGGGTCGAGATTAAGGTACATGGGACTACCTATATTCCCTCCTCAAGATCAGGAAACTACCTCACAAAACCCATTTGAGACCCAACAAAGAACGAAAAATGCGATGTCAAGGCAAACAAGCCAATGTAGTATGCCCAACAGACCCTAGGAGCAATTCACCATGCTGGGAATTAACCCCCACGGCCACACTAGCAAGGGAATGGGAAATATGAATAGAACCACCTTTAGGGTAGAACCACCTCAAGGTGTAGGAGATGGAATATACCCACTAAAACCGGCTATTCCCATCATAATTGGACCCCCAAAGCCAGGCAAGAGAGTGAGACCAATCCAATTGGCCAAATGTATCCGAAATAATTATGATGGCACAGGAGATCCCTATGACCACATTGCAGAATACAAGCAGATGGTACCAACGGAGCAAGTGGATGACTTTTTCGTGCAATATGAATCCTTTGGGCTTACCCTCACGGGAATAGCCTTAACTTGGTTTCAATCCTTGGATCCAAATTCCATTGGCAATATCAAACAATTCTTCCAAGAATTTATTGGGGAATTCACTAAGTGAGGGATCAAGTACAATTCTTCATCCTTACCACAGTTTCAAACAAGCCCCTAATGAGACAATAAAAAATGTAGCACGAGGATTTAATCAATATATAGACCGATGCCCTGTGACAGAGGACCTTCTGAGCAGAAAATGATATTTGTATTTTTAGAAGGTCTAACCAACAGGACGTTGAGAATCTTAGTATACATAAAACAGTTGTAAACCCTAAGTTCAAGAGTGCATAGATTTGGAAGACAACTTAGCTGAGGATCTCAAACCACACAAGATCCTACCAAATCAGAGGATACAAGGAGCAATGAGACTTCTAGTTCGAGTAATGTGGAGGAAGTGGCAGAGTTAGTGGCCAAGAAATTATGATTACAAGGACAAAGGAACTACCAGAACTTCTCCTTGAGAGTGACAATGTTAGGAAGTTGCACACTTTGCGGTGGAGATCACCCATCTCATGCCTGCACCCCAGAAGGATTAGGGTTATCACAACCTTATCATTATGATAAAAAACCAACTCAGGAGCGTAACATGTACTCTTATAATGAGCAGAAGTACACCAACCACAACACCGAAAACTATCCATTTAATAGACAATCATGACCGTTTGTACCACCCCGATATGGGCCATACAGATACCCTCCTAAAGAACAACGTAGAGAAGTTCCTAGGTATAACCCATACCCAAGACCACAAGGAGCAAGGAGACCATATGAACACGGAGGATATGGCCAACCTCAACTTGTACTAGGACAAAAACCACCCCACCCATAGAGCGTAGTTCCAGTAAAGTACACCCAATTGGAAGAAAACCTAGAAAAAGGCCTAGTACCAATGACACCTTTGACCAGTCGCGAAACAGAAAATCAAGATTTTGATAAGACCCATGGAGAGTCTTACTATTATGAGGCAAGCCCAATGGAATAGGACGAGAGCTACAGGAAGCAATACTACGATTATGTGGGACATGAAAGCCCATATGGAACAGAATATGCTAATCTCAGGCATAGGAATCCTAATCCCATGATGCAAGTGAAACAAATGGGACCACAAGCCCCTAGAGGACCATGTTTTAGATATCAGGGCAACCATGTCATTCGTGAATGTCCTCACCCACCAGCTCTGGGACAAGGGCATAACATCATAATCCAAGGCTTTTGTCCTGAGTGTGGCAAGGAGTAGCTCCCGAGAGATTGTCCCATGAATCCCTCTAGTTCACCCAAGGTTACACCCATTAATATAGTAGGATTAGTAGGGGATTCAAGTTCGAGTAGCACTAATGTGGCTCCTATAAAGGTAGTTGGCACAAGCCTTACAACAAGTTGAACCAATTGAGAAATCAGAGCCAAGTCAGTTAGGAGAACCTAGTAAGAGAAAAACGAGAACATGGAAGGATACTAGGGAGAAGGCCAATTGTAAGTGGACCAAAAATTTATCTGAACTAGAAGAAAGCTTGAAAGATGCAAAAACAAAAATAGAAGATATTGCCTCTAAGAAATCTCTCGCATGCCGAAACTCCATTCACACCACCTCATCCCACCCCACCAACCATTGTAAATAGACCACCACAATCAGGGTCTGTTCTTGCAGATCCAACCCCAAAAGACTTGGACATGATGTTCAAGGCATATCACGCTCAACTTCAAGAAGGGCCTACAAACCTAGACAAGAGATACCCTAGAGTAGATTTAGAGATTTAACGAACAAAAATGTGCATAAAATGGTGAAACTAGCTCAAGCTATGTTTGAGGCCAATCAATTTTTCAATCAGACAAATTCTATTACACCGGGTTTTCACTTCCAAGGCTTACTAGATAGGTTAGAGCAGTTGGTAAATAAACCGCAAGTTTCTTTACCTCCACAGGCTCAACCAATTGTTGAAAGAGAAAGCTCACTACCAAAGGAAGTCTATGTTCATGACCCCATAGATGACGGAGAACCTTTTTCAATTCAACAACACTCTCAAAAGTTCTTTCGAGAAATACAAGAAGAGAAATGGGCCAAGGAGAAGGATAATCCCCCTCCTATTCTTGAGATTGATGACCTTCATGATCAATTTCCACAAGAAATTTTGTCTATTTAGGGAGACCAAGTAGAGCAACAAGAAGAAGAAAGTTTAGGATTTGAATTCAATTCTTTACAAGAGTTGCCACAGACCCATGGGAATCTGAATCTCTCCAGATCAAAGCTCCCACAATATTGATCAGAAATGAAGACTCGGTGGTTCCAAGAAACACTGAAGTCATGAAGAATAGTAGGGTTCAATGTCATCTCACTTTAGAAGAGCTGCTCAAAGTAAAACCTGAGTTATGGAATCATGTGGCAAATCAAGTTCCAAAACATGATTCCAAGATCCCAAAAGTAGGCTCTAAGAAAAAGGTTCCCAAGATACCTCTAGACAAAATAGGGGACATGAGCGAAGGTGAAGAAGGTAATACTTATCTTCTGACACAACCAAAGCGATCATAGACTTAGGTGTTGGTGTTGCTATTGCGACCACTTCCTTGTGGAAGCAATGGAGTAAACCCGCATTAAGAACAACTAGAATGAAGCTTCAAATGACTGATGGCCATGTGGAAAGACCTCTAGTATTGTTAGAAGGGATAACTCTAACCACTTGTGGTGTAGAGTTTGAACACACCTTTGCTATATGTGACTTTGGTAAAACTAATACCTATGAAATGATCCTAGGAAGACCCTTCCTATGGCAATTGCAAATAGTACAGGATTGAGGAACCAACTCGTTGTACTTGCAACACTTGGGGGTAACAACCAAGGTCAATTTGAAGGATTACACCTTCAGAGATGTACCAACCATACAGTGGAATGCTATCCACAAGGAGCAAGAACATTCAATCTCTGTGCATTCTAAAAGTTCATCTGATACATCATGGATGATGAAGATACTCATTTGTGGATGTGCAAGGTCATGAAGGAAAAGGAAGAATGCCTAAAAGCAAGAGAAGAAGGAACTTCTCAAGGCAATAGACCAGTTAAAGACCCAGCCTATACACCAATCATGTTTCCAGATGAGGAATTTGAGCCTCATGGTTGGGTAGAAATCTTAGCCACCATGGACATATGTGTGTTCATGGTACGTCAAGGTAAAAACTTAGGTTATATTGTTTCTAAGAATGGACTATCAACAGACGAAGACAAAGTAAGAGCCATAGCCGAGTTACCGAGGCCAAGGAATGTTAAAGAGGTCCAAGTCTTTATGGGTCACTGTGGATATTATTGCAGGTTTATCCACATGTATGCAATCATAGCTAAACCTCTTTCTGCTTTGTTGACAAATTTTGAATGGAACGACAAATGCGAGACGTCCTTCAATGAGCTAAAGAGACGCTTGTGCACAACACCAATATTGACCACTCTTGATTCGACTAAACCATTCCATGTCCATGTAGATGCATCCAATCATGCAATAGGTTGTGTGCTAGCACAACCCATAGGTGAGGGCAACCTAGATTTGCCTATAGCATATGCCACCAGACAACTAAACGCAGTAGAACGAAATTATACAACAATTGAGAGAGAAGGTTTAGGCATGGTATATGTCATAAAGAAGTTCAGACACTATCTATTAGCCAATAAGTTTAAGTTTTTTACTGATCATGAAGCCTGATTATATTTGGTTAATAAACCTTGCAATATTGGACGCTTAGTAAGATGGTTCCTCTTACTAACGGAATATGATTTTGAAGTGGTTGTTAGGAAAGGTAAGACTCACCTAAGAGTGGATCACCTTTCTTGCATCACTTCAGGAGATCCACTACAAGGAGTGTTTGATGAATTGCTCGACGCTTATCTGGTCAATCTAGAAGTTGTTCCTAAATGGAAAACAAGTTGATACCTATCCTAACCTATGAACCTGCGAATAGGAATGTGAAGACGAACAAGGATGAAATTGTAAGATCACAAAACTATCAAATATTGGCAGGAAGCATGTACAAACAAGATACAGAAGGTGTTCTAGCTTGTTGTGTTGAGGATGATGAGCATAGTAGTTGGTTGCAACAAGCCCATGAAGGATTGCTAGGGAATCACTATTCTAAACCATGAACATTTCAAAAGCTAAAACGTTTAGGAGTGTATTGGCCTAGTATGGATAAAGAAATACATGAGTGGATTAAGAACTGTCCAGTGTGCCAGGAAAAACCCCCATTGGAGCATGCTACCCTTTATCATGTGTTGTTAATTCTAGATTGGAGTGCTCCATTGATAGAATTTATGAGAATGGGAACGCTACCCAATGAGGCAAGTCTAGCAAGAAAACTAAGCATGGAACAAGAGGCTCTAGACTATGCCTTAGTAGGAGACAACTTATACCAAAGAGGCAAAGATGGTTACTTAAGATTGTGCATTCATGAGTCTGACTATTTGAAAATCTTAGAAACTGCACACAGTAGTGTTGCAAGTGGACACTTCGGCCCTGACCGAGTAATTATGACCATTCTATTCTGAGGACTTTGATGGCCCACTCTTCATATGGATGCACATACCTATGTGAAGAAATGTGATACATGCCAATGTGCACAATATCCGATAAGAAAAGATGAGATGCCTTTGAGGCCAATGATGGGAGGATGTGCATTCTCAAAGTGGGGTATCGACTTTGTAGGTCCTATTAACCCCCCAGCTAGAAACTCCCATGGAGAGTACATTATTGTAGCCATAGATTACCTTACCAAGTGGGTGGAAGTCAAGCCACAACAAAGAATGATGATCAAACGATGGCTAAGTTCTTATTTGAGAATGTGTTCACCAGATACGGATTACCAATAGAGTTAGTGAGTGATAGAGGCACACACTTATACTTCTTGAATGAAGTCATTGAAAACCTTCTTCAAGAATTCTTAATGATACATAAGAAGTAAGACCCCTATCATCCACAGGCTAACGGACAAGCTGAGAGTACAAAAAAGATTTTATGTAATGTATTGACAAAATTGGTAAATAATAAACGTTGTGAGTGGGACAAACAACTTCATCATGTTGTTTGGGCTTATCGAATTGCCTATAAAATGGTACTCAATGCCACCCCATTTTAGATGGTCTTTGGATAGAATGTTGTGCTACCATTGGACTTCCTAATCCCAACTTTAAAAGTAGCACAAGAGCATGAGTGGAATGGACACGAGTTATCCTCTAGGATCTTTGATATAGAACACTTAGGTGACATAAGGCTACGAGCCACTGTAGGCATCTATGCTGCAAAGAAAAGGCAAAAGGCATACTTCGATGCACACACTAAGGATAAAGGATTGAAAGAGGGAGACCTAGTGTTGGTTTATACACTAAAGCAACATGTCTGTAAATTGGAAAAAAGAGGATATGGACCCATGAACATTAATAGAATTTCCACTAGTGTGCAGTTCAATTGGCCACACTAGAAGGTGATATCCTGCTAAACTATATCAGTGGATGTCGAGTCAAGTTGTATCGAGAACCTCTTAGAGAATATATGCTAATGAGACTCAATACTGCTAAGAAGCGAAAAGAAGAAGAGTTAAGGGTTCGGGAAGAGGCACAGGCAGAGGCTAGAGAGCGCATTAGGCAAAAAAAGTTAAGGCACTTAGGCATAGATGTCAATCCTAAGACCACAAGATACCACACGGCCATGTGTCAAACATCAAGCACAATTGCTTCTCGAATAATTGACCAACGCCCCTTTGTGACCATCGGGGTAGGACAATGGAAGAATGTAAGAACTGTGAGAGCATTAATTGACTCAGGTGCAGCAACTAGTGCGGTTAGACTTTCATATTGCCAAGATCTGCAATTGAACAACAATTCCATTGAAGCCTATATCATAGGATTTGGAGGTGTGCAAACCCCTTGTTTGGGTGAGGTAGAGCTTCCCATCTATCTTCAGGATGTTCCAATGAGAGTCAAGATGCTAGTGTGTGAAGATGAGGACCTTATGGAACGTGACTTGTCTTGGGTCAAGACTAGATCTATGACAATGCAGTCAACTTAAACCATAAAAGACAACTTCTTCAGGTTTGGGTACATGAACAATCCATCACATTAGAATTAGAGAATTTCATGAGCACAAATCCAAGTAGCACGCATTCTCTTAGTTCCTCTAGGCCGAATCTGAGCAAAGAAGAGGTTGTATGTGTCATGAAAGCTATGATCCAGAAGGACTCAATCATGAAAGAATGGTCTCAAAGGAGAGAGGACCCCTCTTCTTTTTCAAAGATTACTGCAACCACAACAATTCAACCAAAGAGGCAAGTAAAATAGTACACGAGCACAGCTACATCAAACAGACAAACCAAGTGCAAGAAGAAAGAAGCTCAAGGCATGGAACAAATTTCGGTACAAAAAGGAGAGAAACCACCAGCTCTGCCACAACCATTCCCATCAAAAGAAGCCAACCATGCTAAAAGAGGCATGAAGAAACAAGGAGAAGCTAAATCCCAAGGTTTGTGACAAATTTTGGGTACCAAAGCAATCGATGAAGGTCGAATAATAATGTACAAATTTAGGTGCCTAAGAAATTAGTTGCAGCTCAACAAAGACAATTACAATGTGGGTACCTAAGGCACTCTTCCATGCATAAACACCAGTGATTCCCCTCACAAGAAAAGTCTCAACAAAGAAGCCAAGGAAAAGCAAGGGTGACAACTAGGCACAAAGAGCCAGAGAAGATCAACTCACCTCTTCGACAATAATAAAAAGACAACCATCAAGAATATGGGTTTGGAAGCCAAAAGCACTAAGTAGCACCAACAAAACTAAAGTTCCAACCATGAGGGCTACAAAATTAAGCAATCACTCAAAGATGAAGAAGTCAAAAGTGACCTATATACAAAAACACACAGTTCTAAGATGGATCCCTATCAGGAGGAAAGATCAACTGTCATTCGAGGATCCAACGGATGCCTCCAACAAAGGCTACATCAGCATCTGCAAGAAACATTGAAAGCCTGGAGGTGCAACAACCATGTGCCTTTGGCATAATCTTGTCTTTTGCACCATTTAGGTCATGCATTTCCCAAAGTATGCACTACTATAGGGCCACCTTACACGGTGGTGCATAGACACAATTGAGAATCCCAGGCACATGATACACATTTGAAATATGTAAAATAGTGTATTGATACTAAACACCTCTTCTTGTTTTGTGACATTGTTCCCAAAAAAAAAAGAAGAAGAAGAAGCAGGACTAGGCGCTTAAAGAACCTCATCAGTGAACTATCAACAAGGACATCCATCAATAGAACCACAAGCTGATGGTCAATCACCATGATGGGATTACAACATGAATAGATAAATAGAGACTGACCTTTCACCATGGAAAGCACCCTTTGACAACACTATAGCCATGATTGATTAGGAAGCCTCTACATTAGCATACCCTTGAGCACTTAGCTCAAGAACAAATTTCTTGCACCATACTTCTTCAGATGCATTGGCTAAGTACGCATGCATAGGGCCACATTACAAGGCCGTGCACAAGGCACATATGTTCTTCAATCCATGCACTAACACACTTACCCATCATTCATTACGGGTTGCATGTACTTGCAATCCATGTTTAAAACATCCAAAGGACATTAGTGTTAAATAATCAGTACCTATAAAGCAACTCAAAATCTTTAGAAGGACACAAATACACCATCCCACTCAAATCCATGGTAGGAGTCATACAACAGGACCAGACTTGCATAGGCTGGCACTACATGGAACAACCAATACAACAAGGGTCTATCAAGGACGACCGACTCTAGAGGGGGGGGGGGAGTGTTGACACTCGAAGTGAAGGACAAAACATGGAAGCACATCAACGAAGTCAACACACAAGAAGACGGAGCATGTAGGGAGCTCCAAGAAGAACATGTCAAATTTTCAGAAAATCCCTATAAAAATAGTGATTTTTATCACTAAAAACCATTGTAAATACCATTTTCTATTTTTATAGCTCCATTTTGTTCATGCCAAGGAGTCCTTGAGCTTGAGGAGTATTAAAACTAGCATCCTACCAATTTTCATAATTTTTACACTCGATTTGAGCCCCCAAATAGGCCCTAAAACCTAATCTTTAACTAGACCGAACACTAGGTCTGGATAAGGCCAAAACTACTCAAAAAACTATAAAAAGGACTCCAGAGCTCATTTTTGAGGTTAGCTTGTTGTAGATTTGAGCTTCTCTAATAGAGTTCTTTTGTAATCAAAGTCCTTCCATTGTTCCACTCTTTGCTCTTGCCTTGTGTGTGTGTGTATGCTTTTGTGCTTTCACTCACACACTTGTGCACTTCACTTGCTCTTCGTCTTCATAACAGTCCTCACGTCTCCGCGGATTGACATTTATGAGGTGCAACTCCTCACGTTGGTACTCACCATTGTGCTAGAGTGACACACACCTTGCACTCAAGCTTCCAATAGGGGGAGGGATGGAGAACTTCTATCGATATGCACACAACTTTGATTTGACCTTGTGACCTTTGATTGCATTGCTTAGCACTCCTCTGCACACACCTAAGTCACACTTCTTTCACACTTTGCACTTGCATTTTTGCATCACACACTCATTGGATGTCTTTTGCTCTTCTCTATCCTAGTGTAGACTATGCTCAGCTTGCTTAGTCTAACCAAGAATAATGCATGCCTTGAGTGGAGTGTCAGTTCATGTACATAGGCTCCTAACTGGTAGCATATCATGGTGCTCACTTTGATGTCCGAAGATTGTCTCCAAATGTGTGCAGCTAACCAATCCATGTTTTGTCTTGTAGTGACTTTAGATTAAAACAAAAATTTTAATTGGGGGGCCATTGTTTCACTTTTGCATATGCTTCCTCTTCACATAATTTCACTTTTGCCTACAATTCTTTAATGTGTGTAATTAAGGGAGGGTTCACCTGAACCTTCCAAACAATTTAAAAACTCTTCAAACCTTAAACAAATTAGAGAAGGACAATTGTAACTGGCATCCAACTTTCTGCAAAACATAACCTTTGTGAAAAATTTGATTGTGCACTACCTGTGCACCTTGACAATCAAACTTTGCACGGTTTGATCTTGACCATATTGACTTTGACCACTTTGACTTTGATTTTGTTGACTTTGACCATGTTGAGTTTGACCAATATGACATTGATGGGCTCAACAGCTTGACTCTTGACCATACACCTCGCCATCTCCATGAGTGACATGTTCTTCCTTTCAGTAACTCCATTCTATTGAGGTGTATATGGCACTGTAAACTGATGTTTTATCCCACGTTCAACCAGAAATGCATTATAATGAGAAGACATATATTTCCCCCCTCGATTAGAATGGAGGGTGATCATTTTACATGCTGACAAGTTCTCAACCAAAACGAGAAACTATTTGAAACACATAAACACTTCGGACTTTTCTTTCAATGGATATACCCATGCCTGCCTAGAAAAACCATCAATGGAAGTCATGAAGTAAAGATAGTTCCCAAAGGAGGGTGTCTACATAGGACCACATACATTATTGTGAACAAGCTGCAATTTTTGAGTAGCTCAAAGTGAACCATCCTTTGGGAACGAGAAACACTGCATTTTCCCCAAAATATAGTCTCACAAACATGTTTACTAGGTGCCTCAAGTTTGGGCAGAGAGGACACCATTTCAGATTTCTATAAGCATAGCAAACTAGCAAAAATCAGATGGATAAAGCGTGCATACCAAAGCTTTGCATCTCACATAGCTTGAGAATTTTAAATTGCACATGCTAAATCATTCACCGATTTTGCATAATCTATGAGCTTATATAGCCCATGACATAAAATGTAAGAAGCAATAATGACGTCCCCATTTGATGAATCATGAACTATACAACTCTCATCAACAAATTTCATAACGAAGCGATCTTGGCTAATGCTGAAACTGATAACATATTTTTCTTGACCCCTGGCACAAATAAAGCATCTGACAATGTAAAGGAACTACCATCAATAATAGTCAGAATGATCTTACCACCTCCCATGAGAGGATAAGAGGAGTTTTTGGTGCATGTGATAGTATTCCGTGTAGGGGCAGGCTCAATTGAAGTGAAGAAACTATGCTACAAGGTAATATGTTTGGTTGCCCCACTATCAAAGTACCAAAATCGGAGTCTACCATAGACATACACTGTTCATGAGAAGATGGGTCATAACTCCAAATGGTAGTAAATGCCCATTCTGCATTCCACAGAAGATTAACAGAATCTGTCTTTTGAGTAGAGACATCTACAGCAACCATTCCAACCTCTTTCTTCTTTTCCTCTTTTGAAACTAGTTTTGGACAACTCTTTATGACATGATCATTTCCTTTACAATATTTGTAAAACAATTTCTACTTTTCTATTTTCATCTCATCTCTGTCATCATTCTTTGATTGTGTAGAATTAGCAAATTTTCACTTACTAATAGATGAGATCCATTTACATTTGCCCTTTTGACTAGCCAAGAAAGCTTGATCTACAACATGCATAATGGATTGTTCTACCTAGACTGGTCTTGTGGACCACTCCCAATACTTAAGAGAATAGGAAAGATGGCTTATCAACTCCAACTTCTAGAGATCTCAGATCCGTCCAGTATTTCATGTTTGCTCCCTCCAAAAGGTAGGAGGGCTCATCAGAGAGTGTAACAATATATGTGTATGTATGTATGTATGTATGTATGTATGTATGTATGTATGTATGTATGTATGTATGTATGTATGTATGTATGTGTGTGTCCCTACTTTCAATGAAATCAAAACAAACTTTCATGTCCAATGTGTGCATAAAAGAGACCCCTTATCTCTTTATTCCCTCTCTCTATCTCTCTGTCTATGTATCCCATGCCATAACTCTCTTTGCATGCAACCATCAAGTGGCATCAGAGCAGTCCATAAATTTGTCTTCCTAGAGGAGGCAAAGTTCCCAATTGCAGGGTTTCCAATCACGAAGAGAATTTCATGCATCTTGCAATGGAGGCAAATTTTTATCCCACACTTCAAAGCTTGAAGCTGAAGAAATATCCTGACTTTTTTCTTGCGACAGTAACATCACCAAGTCTTCCATATCAGCATCAATGCAAGACTCAATCTCTTTTCTTTGTTTCTTAGTTGAGGCTTCCACCATGTTGGTCGCTGTGAATCCACCAAGTAGAAAGGATTTTATGAAGGGAGACATGCAACTCTCTGGGAATGCAAAAATTCAGACTTCAACCCATAAGGGATTTCTAGGGATTTTGAGTATGTGGATCCTCTCCACATTTATCAACTGTTCTACTTTTGGATCCTCTCTTCATCAATCAAAGGTTCTCCTTCTTACCTCTCTACAATATTGTAGGATTTGTAGAGAAATTGGTTATACATCCGGTGCAAACCTATGCCATCATTTACTAGTTTTCAAGGGTATCATGGAAACAATCTTTGTGCACACATTCCATTATGCAACTGTACTTATGAGTTTTCTTTTCCATAAGTACTATTATTATTGGTCATTTGCTATCTTTATAGGGTATTTTGTTAATTATCCTTGCTATACATGTATAGGGGAACCACAAATGTACATTGGATTTGGCCTAGGTATCATTTTCCAACTTGCCAATTTCTGGTGTCATGTTATACTAAAAATTTTTAGAGATCCGAGAGGTCAAGGGAGATACCGAATTCCTTTCTTTGTTGTTATCTGATCATTCGCCTTTGATTGTGAATTTGTTCAATAACAACCCCTCTTATAGAGCTGGTTGGCCGCACATGGACTCCTCCCTTTTTAAGATCCCTATTGTGAAGGAAAAGGTTTCTAATATTCTTATTTCCCAATTCAACAAGGATAGGTCTCCCTTTGTGGCTTGGGAAGAAGCTGTTAGAGAAATTCAAATTACTATTAAGTACTTCAAGAATAAAGCTAAAAAAATTAGGTATGAGAGAAGAATGATGATCTTGCAGGAGATGAATTCGCTGGAGTCCTCTAAGCTTGATCTTTTCAAGGTACTTTACCACTCATTCCTATTTTAGATGACCCTCCTTTACTTGAAGAGGATGCAAAAATATTGATTTTCGAGAAGGTAATAGATTATGACGTTACCACTACACGAACTGCTAAGCAATATTCTAGGTATTTAGTCAAATATAAAAATCACTGACTTAAGGAATCACAATGGATACATAAGACCTTTTTTTTTTTTTTTTTTTTTAATGGAGGTTTAGCCGAAGCCTACTCCCCCGGACTTTAACTTTGAAATTGCAACTGTACAATGGATACATAAGACTTTCTTATCACCTCATTATGGTCATTGAATTTTTGCATATCATTCCCAATTACATTAAACTTTGAGGTGTCTGATTCCATGCATGTGTTTTACATGGTTCATGCTTACTATTGTTCAGTGATGGGACATGCGACTGATCATCCATGTCTATTTTTATATTTATCAACTGAGATCAGTTGCTTGTCAACTGGGAGGCATGTTGTATATTATGGAATCATGGAAGGTTAAATGGATTTTTAATGTTTTAAATGTCCAGAAGGCTTTAATGTGGTTGTGTTTGATCTAGCAGGTGAAGAAGCATGAGAGCGTGGATACAAGTGGATGCACATAAATAAATAAATTCGAAGACTTCTAGAATAGTTATATTTAGGTTTATCTTGTTGTAAAAGCAATGGTTCACTTTAGAAAGTAAACACCTTTTGTAAATCAAGTAGTTTTATCTAAAAGGGGCTTCTAAAAGTGACGACGCTCATGTAACTTCTATTTTCAGGACGTAATAGAAATAAAATTATAAATACGTGTACTCTGAGAGACTCGTCCATCATAGTACATGGGGCGAGATTGCACCCAGTATCGTGTCAATTGGCTCTCTGTTTCTGATTCCTGTTTTTGCTTCTTTTTGCTTCTGTGTGTGCATGCACTGAAGGACCTGATAACAATTATTATTGGCCATTTGCTGTTTTTATAGGGTATTTTGTCAATTACCCTTGCTATACATGTATAGGGGAACCACAAATGTACATTGGATTCGGTCTAGGAATCATTTTCCAACTTGCGAATTTCTGGTGTCATATTATACTAAAAATTTTTAGAGATCCGAGAGGTCAAGGGAGATACCGAATTCCTTTCTAATTACATCACTTGTATGAGCTACACAATATAGATATATAACGGCTAGGCCCTTAACATTGCCACTTACAATGTTGGACGAAAAGATTCTATGAAAATGTATATGCCCATTTCAATGAGGTTTTGGGAAAGCAATAAGAGCGTTTTCCATCACTTAGGTTCACATTTTAGCAATTATGTGATAATATGAATATTAAAGATTAATGGAGAGACAGAAATAAACACCAAAGCTTTTATAACGCTTCAATTGTGCTAGCCTACAATTGTAAATAGCTCTTTAAAAAATTGTTCATAATGTAGGGCATTAGACGCTGCGAAGGCTCATTACATTCTATGCCAAATGAAATCACGAAGGATGGAATTCGAAGGTGAACGAAGTGTTGCACATCTAATATCATTATCCCTGTTGACAATCCTCAAGGAAAACACCAAATAGGTCCATTAGCCTAATATGGTGAAACCCGTGACAATCAAAAACAAAAACACCCAATGATTCAGACAAGGTCAATGGAGCATGACAAGTCCAATATGATAGATACTAGCTTCTGCACAAAACCCAATATGTTTCATACTCAAATTTCTTCAATATCGTAAAACAAACCCAATGTGGTAGCCTAATATATCATATCAAAAATCCAAATATAAATTTCTAATAAGAGATGCCCAATGTGACATTCAATAATCTAGAGAGTCTTTTCCTATTCTAGGGGGATTGTAACCTTTTGTCATAATACCTTTTGGAAGGTAAATGCCTTTTCCTTTTGTCAGCCATGTGCAACCTTATCTATCCACCAAAACCTTGACCATGTTTAATGCCGAAAGGTAGTCTTTTATATATATATCTATATATATATATATATATATATATATATATATATATATATATATATATAATTCGAGCTGAACACCAAAAAGACAATCAACTTTCAGCTCTCAAAAATCCAAGGCCATGGATGATGGATTGTGACATACTCGCAAGTGGAGAAGAAAATCCACATGCGCAAGAGACACAAACATGTGCAAGTCATCAATGGACTTTGCACGTACACAGCACGCGCACATTTATAGCAGAATTGACTGAAAGAACAACTGTAAGTTACGTCCAAAGGCCACTTGTAGGGTCAGAAATAGGATTTGCAAAAAGTAAAAGCCAAGGAAATAGCATTTGTAGGGTCAGAAATAGGATGACTCATAATTTCTTGCGAGATGTATATGTATTTGCTTTTGTATCTCATTTTCTACATCACATATGTATGTAAAAAAAATCTTTGAGTGGAGAGTTTTCGTGTCACACCACACGGGGCCATTATCTACATTGGCATTGTTGAATGATTTTGATGGAAACATGGTAAATCTGAATTATGATACCATGCATGAGTTAAACCGATCTCTTTTTGTCAAAATGAAGTTCACTCGAGCCTAATCTCTCATGCTTTAATTAATAAAACAACTCAATAAAACAATGAAGGGGCAAAGCACTCACTCATGGGAACCCTCATATCCCACAGAACAAGGGAAACCGGTGACAATCAAAAACAAAAACAACCAATGACTCAGACAAGGTCAATGAAGCATGACAAGTCCAATATGATAGATAGTAGCTTTGCACAAAACCCAATATGTTTCATACTCAAATTTCTTCAATATGGCATGTGCAACCTTATCTATCCGCCAAAACCTTGACCATGTTTAATGCCCAAAAGTAGTCTTTTATATATATATATATATATAATTCGAGCTGAACACAAAAAGACAATCAACTTTCAGCTCTCATAAATCCAAGGCCATGGATTCTGACATACTCGCAAGTGGAGAAGAAAATCCACATACGCAGAGACCCAAACATGTGCAAGTCATCAATGGACTTTGCACATTTATAGCAGAATTGACTGAAAGAACAACTTTATGCATATCTCTTGTTGACAATTTTATGCCAATCCATCTAGCACTTAAAATTTGCCGCTTTATCCAATTTGTGATTGCCGATCCATCACAGCTCCTCGATGCAAGGGAGATATTTCTTGGGCAAGATTCATGCCTTTGAGATTTCCCAAGGGCTAAGTATTCTACCCTAAAAAGGCATCCTCATGGTCAATTCTAGTAGTCTGGTCAAAATCATGGCACCTAATCGAACATTTTCTTTCTTGATTTTAGAGATGTTTCCAAACACAAAATCCTTTATTCCAAAGCTTTTTTGCCCTTTGGTGGTCTATGGAGTCAATTTCTTTGATCCCTTTTATGAGAAACTAGATAGATTCATTCTATCTCATCTTGGTAGGCTATTTCCACTCCTCGCTCACCTTGATGTACACTTCAATTCTATTCCAACTCTTCCACAAAGAACAATCCAAGTCTGACCCTCTAGGAGTGATTGGAATAGGGCAAAAGATAAAAGTAAGAAGGTCAAGATCCTTCCATCCAGGGAGGTGCATTAAGGTAACAACAAATTTGTTTATGAGACTCAGCTTAGCCAATGATGCTTTTGAGTTGGACCATGCTTTGATCATCTATTTGTTGGCCATTTTATGAGCCATCCCCACAGCCCAATCCACCGTTGTCTTTTTGGTTTGTACATATATTCCATTTGACATTGGGCACACTCTTCTGGTCGGATCATTTGTCCAAATGAAGTTTGTGTAGGAGCTTTCCAATTTTGCTAACTCTTTGTCTTTCAGCCTTCAACATGCCAAAAAGTATATCACGGACAAACACAAAAAGGTATTAATCACCATAACATGCCCTATGAGGTTTAGCTTCATCCATTTCTTGTAGGCCACAAGAACCCAATTCCATCTCTACCTTAGAGAAACTTTAAAACCTAGGGAACTTCCTACATTTATATACATGACTATGCTTTTAGGGTTGAAAATATTTTCAAAGGGGAGAATAATGTTATAAAGGGACTTGACATAAACAAGATGATTATTCAAGATAAAGGTTTTATAAATCATTGGCAAGCAAGTAGCTTGGACTATTGGTCAAGTCTCAAGGATGGGAAGGAGGATATTTCAAGTTCAAATCCCACAAGATTCTTCGATGAGAGTTTTTCTCTTGAACTCCATGGCCTTGTAGAAGGCTCCACTTGAGTTAACTTGAGAGAACTAGGACACATCATTGAACAAACCACTCTAGTGGGCTCTAGAGGACTAGGAAATGTGAAAAACATGTATTCAATTACTTAATTAGACTATCTCTTAATGATGACTATGTCAGACTTAATAGCTCATCAGAATAGACAAGTAGATAGAGTTGTGCAAAAAATGTAGAAAAAGAAAGATGCAAATAGAGAGATATGGAACTCAATTCTCAAATTGCCAAAAGTAATGTAGCTAGAAAGATTGTGGTGTCCACTTGTGCCCTTTGAATATGGAACCTAGATGGCGATCTAGATAGACTCTAGATTAAGGGATTACAAGTGCGCAATAATATGTAAAGTTACACATGGGCCATGCTTATATGACTTTTACCATGGGAGTTTGGTATAGATAAACATACTCAAGAGAGACAAAATAGTTGCCCGAACATACAATATAACAATATCTCCAAGACAAATAGTCCTACCATCTTGGCCCTACGGGATGAGAGGATAGGTCCCTTGGACCCTGCACAAGAGGTCAAGCCCCCTTCTATACCTCCCTCATTAAGCTTCTGTGGGAAAAGTGTGCGGTGCCACAAGGCCTTTATTTTCTCCTCTAATGGAAACCCAATGGCATGGAAGTTTATGTCACACTTGATCCAATGGCTAGGCTTAGAAAGATTATCTATTATCATCAATGGTTACACATTGACTTGAGAGGCTTTGGTGGGCTTATCTCCTTCCTCGTGACATGGTATCAGAGCGAGCATGGCTATAGAGAGCTCGTGGAGAAGGCGACGGTGAAGAGTACATAACAAGGCGTGGAGAAAACGTGATTCACAAGCGACCTCCGTTTGCTACGAAAATCGGCTTGAAGGTAGAAGACCTCAAAATATTTTCGAGAGTTATGAGGGTCACTTGTTTTTGTCAGATCAAAAATCCAGGTCAGTTTCAGAAATTATAACTTGCCTTGTGTTTGGAAACACTCGTAATTTCCAGATTTAGAATTTATAGCGATTCCATGTATTGTTGATACACAAAAACTGTGTTTTTCTGAGATCAAACTGTCACATCATAGTGCGACAGTGTTCAAGCAGAAGTACTGCTTGTAGCATTTTGGAGTGTTGAGAATTGTTGCAGAAATGGCAAATGCAGATCGAATGAGTCAGCTTATGAGTGATAAGCTGTACAAGAACAACTTCCATGCTTGGAGATTCAAAATGATGAATTTCCTGATGGGAAAAGGCTACTAGAAGTACATAGAAGGAGAGAACCAAAATGCCCCACAGTTACCGAAGAGGAATCGGACTTTAGAACAAATAAGAGCATATGAAGAATGGAATCAAGGAGCACGAAAGGTAATGTATTGGCTATCTATTAGCATATAGGAAAGCATGATTGGGCACATACAGGATGCCAAGACTCCGAAAGATGCTTGTAATAGTTTGGTCACATTGTACGAGACCAATACAAAGGCACGAAAAATTGCAACTCAAGAACGAGCTGCATACATTGGAGAAAAAGAGCATGTCGATAAGTGACTATACTCTTAAAATCAAAAGCATATGTGAGTCACTTGCATCTATTGGCATGAATTTGGATGATGATGATAAGGTGGAAGTGTGCCTTCGTGGTTTAGGAGCTGCATATAAGCAGTTCAGAACTTCTATACAGACTAGGGAAAATATTCCGAATTTTGCTGATTTGATATCCATGCTGATTATTGAAGAAAAGAATCTTGATGAGGATTCAAACTCCCAAGGAAAGCCTAGTTCTGAGCAGGTATTCTACTCCAACAGAGGAAGAGGTAGAGGTAGAGGTTTTGGAAATGGAAGAGGAAATAGTAACCAAGACCAACGTCAACAACAACAGAATCATGCAGGAGGAAAAGGACAGTTTCGAGGCAGGGGGAGCCAAAGAGGTCACAGAAATTTCCAAAGAAATGATTCAGGTAATGATAGTAAAGGATGCTGGAATTGTGGTAAACCTGACACTTTGAACGTGATTGCAGGTTGAAGAATCAAAATAACAGAAGGCAACAAAACAACTATGCATCCACAAGTACAGATGATTCTGAGAAGTTGTTCATGGTTCAACATCACATGATGAATACGATGTCTGCTGGTGTTTCAAAATTGAATGATAATGTGTGGTATTTTGATTCAGGTGCTTCAAATCACATGACTAGTCATGCGGAATGGTTTAGTACTTTGCAAAAATTTCCAGTTCCTGGATATGTTGAAACAGGTGATGACACATCACATCCTATTGAGCATACAGGAAACATAACACTATCGATGGAGGATGGAAAGGTAAAACATCTTGCGGATGTGCTGCATGTTCCAAATATAACAAAGAATCTAGTTTTTGTTGGACAAATGGTTGACCAGGGATTACAAGTTAGGTTCAATGTTGATGGATTATATGTAGAAGAGTACAAGTAGGATGGACGATTGGTTGCCAAAGGAAACAAAGTGGGTAGGATGTTCACCTTAAATGTGAAGATTCCTAAAATGAATGCAGCCATGTTTGCAAAAGGTGCAGGAGTTATTGCAGATATAGAGATGTGGCACAAATGCATCGGACATGCAAACTTGCAAAGGATGAAATTGATGCAGTCAAAGGAGATTGTCCATGGACTACTGAACTTCAAAGTTGTAGAAATGAAAAAGGTATGTGAAGCATGTCAATTTGGTAAACAGTCAAGAGCATCATTTCCACATGACAAACATGTTAGTGAGAATGTACTAGAAGTAGTACATACATATGTTTGGGATCCAGCAAAGACCACATCTATGGGTGGTTGCAGGTTTTATGTTACTTTCATTGATGACCATACACTCAAAGTATGGGTATATTTCATGAAAGAGAAGATTGAGGTGTTCACTCACTTCTAGAATTTTAAAGCTATGGTGGAAAAGCTGACAGGGAAGTACATTCAAACATTAAGATCTGATGGAGGAGGTGAATACATGTCAATTGAGTTCAACAGGTTTCTAAAAAATCATGGAATTCAGCATCAGTTTTCATGCAGGTACACACCACAATAGAATGGCGTTGTTGAATGCAAAAATAGACATATTGCAGAAATAGCAAGAGCCTTGATGGCTGAGAAGAATATGCCTCATTGTTATTGGGTAGAAGCTATGCATACTGCTGTATACATCATGAACAGAATTCCGACTGCTGTTGTACATCAAGTTACACCTGAAGAGAAGTTTAGAGGTAAAAAGCCAAACTTATCACATCTAAAAGCTTTTGGCTGTATTGCATATGTACATGTCCCAGATGAATTGAGGATGAAGCTTGATCCAAAAGCAAAAAGTGGGTCTTCATTGGATACTCCCTTGAGCAAAAGGGATATAAATGTTATAACCCACTCACACGACAGGTAAAGGTGAGCAGAGATGTGGTATTTGATGAAATGTCAAGCTTCTATGCAGATGCCAAAGAAGGACTGAATCTTGAACCAAATCACAAAGAAAATGTTGAAAAATCAAGTGCAGAATCTCAAGTTTTGAGTGGACCGGATGCATCACCAAGCAATAGTTCCAACTCAAATCCATGGAGTGGAAGATTACGTGGAAATTTCAGTCCAAAAAATTCATCAAATGCATCCAAGAAAGATAAAGAAAAGCTTCCTGCTGGTCATAAAACATGTGCAGGTTTTGGAGATGTTGATGGAGATTCAAGCGGTTCACAAAAGAGTCTTAATGAGGAACTTGGATTGCCTCTATGAAGACTCCAGGAGTAAGAAGGGCACATGCAGATGATACAAGGAGAAGTGACCCAGGACCAAGAAGATCTAGGAGGATGCATAATTCAGTGCAACGATTGACATATGATAGTTTTATGGCTCGCCATTGTGCCTACATGACAAAGGTAATACAAAATGCTAAACCTTCTTGTTTTGAAGATGCAATTGGTAATGCAGATTGGGAAAAATCTATGGAGATATATATATATATATATATATATATATATATATATATATATATATATATATATATATATATATATGTGTGTGTGTGTGTGTGTGTGTGAAGAGAGATGGTGGATGCAATCCAAAGATGAGTAGGTGCCGCTACAACCAGCTTCACACCAGCCAAGTGAGACTTTAGAGTTGACTAGTAGACCCTTTGAGCTTCCTAAATCCACCAAAATATCAGCCAAGTACTTTGAAACATGTATCCCAAAAGTTTAAGTCAAGACAGACTAGTTGCGAAATGACTAGCTCCCAAAACTTGCTATTTTTGGACATACACCTACTGGAAAAAATGAACAGTGCTCTTAACCTGGTAGGAATTAGATAAATTCCTTTTGGTCATAGCAAATAGACTTAGCAAGCTTCCCAATCCAAGTTAAAACACTTCAAATGATAGACTGAGCACTGAGAACAAGATTTATCAATTTCTGGAACATGCACACCATTCTCGGGGCTCTACAGAGATAGACCAGTGAGCAGTAAAATGCAGATATCTCCAAAACTATTAATCCAATGACCATGAAAATTTATAGGTAGAAATTAGACAGTAAGAGCTATCCAATAAATATTAAATAACTGAAGAAGGTTCAGTAAAACTCGAGATATGGACTTCTAAAGGTACTGCTTTGAGTGAGTATGGCGGAGAACAAAACAAAGAAGTAGATGATGATAAATGTATAGATTCACATATGATTACAACCACATTGGCAATGAATCTTTGCACAATGGGATTAGAATGATAGAGCTATGGATTAAGCTTTTCAATCTCTACAAAATGACATGAAGTGGTCACGTACAAGGCTTGCTAATCGCCTCCTCCTTCTTGCTCCTTTTATAGCTATTCTTGGAGGGATTTTTGAATTCGAATTCGAATGGCTCCACCTAAAAGTGATCCCCAAAGTTAGGAGATATTGCCTCAGCTCACAAAATCGTGGTTTTTTGTAGTTAGAGCCACAAAATTGCTTTTACATCATGCATGAGGTAAACCATCCTTTTCCTTTTTCTTTTTCCAATTACAAGAGATAAAAATGAACTCTTTTACAAGAGGTGTTCACATGACTACTCATGTGACTTACAAATGAGGATGATATCAAATATATCAAGCATTTAGGCTTGGATAAAATGCACGAACAGCTCCCCCTCAAGCCTAACATGCTTGGCCTTCAAATAAGTCTTCAATTGTCCTTGATTTCCTGCAAGCCAATCATCAACTTGAATCTACTTAACTTCGTACCATCAAGAGCTTTCGTCAACATGCCTGCACATTGCATATCTGTAGATACATAGGATTGTTGAATATCCTTGCTCATTAGCTTCTCCCTTACATAATGGTAGTGGAATTCAATATGCTTGGTTCTAGCATGGTATACCGGATTAGCTGCTAGATGTAGTGAGCTTGTGTTGTCACCAAAAATGTGAGGTGTTGAAGAATGAAGTCCAAGATCTGTGTACAAAGACTTTAACCACATGATTTCTTGAGTTCCATTAGCCAAACCTCTATATTCAGCTTTAGTAGAAGATAATGCCACGGTTGGTTGCTTCTTTGATGGCCAAGAAATGATTTTTGAACCTGCAAATAATATATACCCAGATGTGCTTCTTCTATCATCTCTAGATCCGGCCCAATCTGCATCTGAGTAGACCTTTAGCTCAATATCTGAAGTATATGAATAGAACAAACCTTCATTCATGGTCCCCTTTAGGTACTTGAGGACTCTCTTGGCTGCTTCCATATGTGGTCTTCTCGGCTTATGCATAAACTGACTCAATATGCTAAGACTATAGCATATATCCACCCTTGTGAGTGTTGCATAGTTCAAACTTCCAACCAAGCTTTGATAGCTTGTGATGTCTTCAATTGGCTCTCCTTCATAAGCACTAAGCTTATGATTTTGCTCCATAGGTGTACCTGCACACTTGGTATTTTCCATCTTGAACTTGACGAGCATGTCATGCACATACTTCCTTTGTGTGATGTATATACTTGAATCTGAGTAGATCAACTCCAATCCAAGAAAATAAGTGAGTGGTCCGAGGTCAATTATTTTTAACTCCTCCTTCATTTGACTCTTTACCTGTTTGATTCCTTCAAGATCATTGCCTGTGATAATAATATTATCAACATACACACATAAATAGATCACTTCAGATCCATTCCTCTTTATGAACAAAGAGGTATCCGCCTTGCTAGCTTTGAATCTTTGGTCCTGCAAATAAGTCACCAATCTGAAATTCCAAGCTCTTGGAGCT
>CM035406.1:44632326-44634826 GCA_020310875.1 Ceratopteris richardii | reverse complement strand
TGTCCTGCAAGAATGAAACAAGTCTAAAATTCCAAGCTCTTGGAGCTTGCTTGAGACCATACAATGCTTTGTTAAGTTTACACACATAATCAAGCTAAACTTGATTCTCAAAACCAGGTGGTTGTGCCATATATACCTCTTCTGTTATCCAACCGTTCAAGAATGCATTCTTTACATCTAGTTGAAGTATCTTCCAATTCTTCGAAGAGGCAATACTAAGCAAAACCCTAATAGTAGGCCTCTTTGCCACAAGAGAGAAGGTCTCCTCGTAATCAATTCCCTGAGTTTGTGCAAAGCCTTTTGCTACAAGCCTTGCCTTATACCTGTTAATGGAACCATCAGAATTCTTCTTGAGTTTATAGACCCATCTTGAGCCTATTACCTTCATGGATGAAGTCTTGGGCACCAAATCCCAAGTGTTGTTTTCCTCAAGTGCTTCAATCTCTTCTTTCATTGCATGCTTCCATTCTGTTTTTGCTTTGGCCTCTTCAAATGATGATGGCTCCTCTCGGTTTATGTCCTGTGCTATGTAGATAGAATGTTTAGTTACTAATGAGGTGTCAAACCCATACCTTTCTGGTTTTTTCTTTTCCCTCATAGATCTTCTTAGTCCATGATGTGATGATTCTTCCTCATGTCCAAGTTCCTGCAATTTTGCTTTACCTTTAGACTTCCATGCTTTGATCTTTTCCATCCGAGATTCTTCATCATCCTTTGAGGTGTCTTGTTCTTCAATCTTTGGTTGTTCTCTACCAAGCTTTGGAAAATCTTCTTCAATATCATATGGTTAATTGACCTTCCTGCATGAATCTTCATACCATGAATTATTCTCATAAAAAACTACATCTCTCCTTACCAAGAATCCTTTGTTGGTAGGGTTGTATAACCTGTAGCCCTTTTGATTGTTGTCATATCCAATAAATACACACCTTTCTGCCTTTGGATCCATCTTGCCTCTAACCTGTGAAGGAACATGAGCAAAAGCAATACATCCAAAAATTTTACAATGATCTAAGCTTGGTCTTCTTCCATTCCAAGCCTCATATGGAGTCATCCCATCAAGGGATTTTAAAGGCAACCTG
Organism: Ceratopteris richardii; assembly: GCA_020310875.1. Lineage (NCBI taxonomy): Eukaryota > Viridiplantae > Streptophyta > Polypodiopsida > Polypodiales > Pteridaceae > Ceratopteris > Ceratopteris richardii. The sequence continues at coordinate 44,633,744 of CM035406.1, read as the reverse complement.
TTAATCAAGTAAGTGGCTATAGATACAGCCTCAGCCCATAAGTAATCAGGTAAATGCTTTTCATTTAACATAGACCTTGCAGCTTCAACAATTGTCCTATTCCTCCTTTCTGCCACTCCATTTTGCTCAGGAGTGTACCTTGTAGTTACCTCTCTTTTGATTCCTCTTTCTTGAAGAAAAGAATCAAACTCATGGGAGAAGTATTCTCCCCCTCCATATGACCTTAGCCTTTTTAGTGATTGACCTTTTTGATTCTCCACAGGAGCCAAATATCTTTTGAAACATGAAAAAACTTCATATTTGTGTTTCATAAAGAATAGGATATTCCATCTGCTGCAATCATCAATAAGGGAGACATAATACCTTGATCCAGATATTGAAGCTTCCTTGCTAGGTCCCCATACATCTATATGAACCAACTCCAAGAGATCTCCATGCATATAACCTTTCTTCATGAATGGTAACCTGTGAGACTTTCCAAATTGACATGCACTACACTTATAAATCATATGTTGTTTTGACAAATTAGGGAGTCCAAGTACACTTTGGTCCCTGCAAATTTGCTTTAATGACCTTTCACCAATATGTACTAACCTTTTGTGCCATACTTCCAATTTTGTGAGTGTCTGACTACCATAATTAAAGAGAGCAATGTTTCTAGTGTCTTGTAATTCAAATGTGAACAATCTACCTGTCTTTTCACCTTTTGCAATTCTTCTGAATCCTTGACTTGGATCTTCAACAAATGCTCCTGCTTTTGTGAACCTAACTTGCAACCCTTTCTCTACTATCTGCCCAACACTTATCAAATTCTTTGTAATGGTAGGGACATAGAGTACCTTACTAAGTAGGTTGATGTTTCCATCAGGTGCTTTGACATTGCCTATTTTCTCCACAAGATGTCTTGTGTCATCTCCTGTTTGTACCTCATGCTTATTCCTTGGATCTTCTAAATCTGATAAGAGTGCCACATTTCCTGCCACATGAATTGAACAAGCTGAATCTATGTAGAAAACATGCTCATCAGATTTACCTTGTGGCATAGCCATGTTCATGATCAATAATGAATCCTCTTTGTTTGAGTCTTCTGTGTAGTTATTGTAGTCTCTCCTTCCTTTGTAGCCTCCTTGATAGTTTGAATGATTGTAGTTGTTGTAGTTGCCGTAATAGTTGTTGAACCTTCCTCTTGAGTAGCCATAACTTCCTCTATTGTATCCTCTGCCTCTTTGATTCTTGGAATTCCTAAAGCAATTTTCAATTGTATGATTAGTTAATCCACAAATAGAACATGGGTTGGAGTCTTGGGATCTCCCCCTGCCTTGTCTACCTCCTCTTCCTCTACCTCTGCCATGTCTTCCTCTACCTGCATAGTTAGCTTGATATGTACCTGCTTCATCATCCACTTTCTTTGCCTTTCC
>CM035406.1:44577326-44627326 GCA_020310875.1 Ceratopteris richardii | reverse complement strand
GGTACACCTGTGATACCAAATCATGGCTCTTCCTTTCTGTGACATTCAAGTTATTGACCATTTCAAACAAGGCTTTCCTCCATTGCACTGCAGCTTCAGGCTTATCTATGACATCTTTTTTCAGATACTCTGTAAAGGCAGCTTCATAGGCTGTGAGTCTGGACTTGGTGACGACTGATAGGTTTCCAAAAATTTCTGACTCCCTTTCAAAAAATCCATAGTCAAAAGCATCCTCAAAAATCTGTAAGTAATGACTGCCCAAAAATATCACTCTGCTATAATATGCCATTAAACAGATTCTATCAGGAGTCTCGCTCAAATCAAACAGTAAAGCATCTGTGGGAGAATTGAAACCAATATAGTTTAATGTTCTGATATCTGTGTCCGTGTATGTTTCTATACAGGCCAAAATTAATCTCATTATTCTGATAAGTAGAATACAAGCAGGATCATTAACATCTTTATACATAGCTATAACTGACTCTGTAGTGTTCACCATATAACTTTTTGTAGGCCAAGTTCCTGCCTTTGGACCTGCTATCTTAGGGAAGTTCAACCATTTGGCTGGTATCTGACCTTCTTTTCTTCTCTCCCAAAAAACAGTCCACTCTCTTCTTCTGGCAACTGGGCAATAAGCTGGATTTATCTTTAAATGTAGAGGTGCCACTTTCCAAATTTTCCTACATTCCTTATTGGCATCCAACCATTTATTCCTCCATTTGGGATTTGCTCTTTCAAATAACTCCTTAGTGACATTAATATCTTCTTCATACTCAAGATATTTGTTTGAGGATAACCCCACTCTGGCCAACTGATAATTCTTGATACTTTCCAAGATCATGCAAAATGGTATCCCTAATCCATCAGCTGCCCAATGATGCTGATCTCGATTGACGCCTTTATTCAGAGCAAAGGTAACTATCTGATCTTCATACTCATTATGCATTTTTCTGATAAACTCCATTCTTGACTCTCTATTAGTCAATAGCTTCTGGATATGTTCTTCAGAATACTCTTCCTCTGATTCTTTGGATGCTGATTCATTGTAACCTTGTTCTTTATTAAAATCCCCTGTTTCATATTCTCCTTTTTCTGTATCTTCTGCCTGTACTTGATCCTGAATTCCTTCTTGGACTTTTGGTTTCTCCAGCTGTTTCTGTAGTTCCCCTATAGTCATCATTAAACTTTGATTCTGAGATACCCACCACTCCTTTTCCTTCCTCCACTCATCTCTTTCTTTCTCCATTTTTGTCTGCCATTCACTTCTTTCCTTTTCCACTTGTAGATGTAACTGATGATATCCTCTCATAGATGTGGCAGCATGAGTATTTGCTTGTTTCTCCATTTCTTTTGCTTCTTTTAATTCTAGTTGAAGTCTTTGAATCTCTTTATGCAACTCCTCTTTTTCTTCCTCTGTCAACTGAGCATGTTTACCTCCATCTTCTAGTTGACTTTCTTCTAACAATACTTTATTAATCTCTTCATGTGCTTTGGTCAAAATCTGATATGATGTTTGCAAGGTTCTGTACCTTCCTCCTATGACTTTTACTTCTCTTTCCAATTTAACATTTTGCTTTGATAACTTTTCACTCTTTTCCTCCAAATATTGAATTCTGTTTTGCTTCTGAACTTCAGCTTCTTCCAAAGCAAAGATTCTATTGATATGTTCTTCATTCTTTTCCCTCATCATCCTTAATTGCTCTGACATCTGCTCTTTCTCCTTCTTGTGCTCTTTGATAATTAAACTTCCTTTTTCAAATTCTGATTCAGCCACCATTCCTGATATGATCATATTTTCTGCTAGATGGTCTGAACTGTTCAATGTTGCTCATGATTATTTGACAAGCTGCTCTTATATTTTTGGGTATTCTGTCCAGCCCTACTTCTAATCCTGCCTGTCTAACCTCAATCTGCTTGTCTTCTTTACCCACATCATCTCCTTCTGCTGCTTTTTCATCATCTATATCCTGAATGCCTTGTTCTTCATAACTATGGTCATCATTCTTTGTCTCCTGATTGGTATCAATTTCTTTAAAATCTACTATTTTGACATTTGCAATCTTTTGTTCTGAGAAATCTGAAGTCCTCTTCTCCTCTAGTGGCTTCTCTCCTTCCAACATTTTTTGCTTCTCTGTCAAGAGCTGGTCTCCCTTAGTTTGTATCTCCTGTTCTTGTATCAGGATTTCCTGACTTTTGTTTAAGTCTTTTTCAACCAAATCCATTTGAACTTTCCTGAGCTCTTCTTCCTGCCCCTGTTTTTCCTGAACAAAAACTGATTCACTTTTAGATATCCCAGCAACTTGTTCATTACTTTCCTTATCTGTAAATTCTTGTTCCTGTTCATCAAGGTTCATAAGGTCTGTTTCTTTCTCCTGTTCTTGATCATCCTTAGATGTAAATTCCTCACTACTTTTTATGTCCTGTAACACCTCCTTTATACTCTGAATGATCCCTTCCTCCATTAACTTCCCTGTAACTCTTGAAGCACTCTCTTCCTTTTCTATCTTCTCTATTTCTTGATCCTTCTGTTCTATAATTGACTTGCCCTTCTGTAACTCCTTTGTCAATTCTTCTAGTTTTTCATCCAAATTGAAATGTGAAGGTTTTGTCCAAATGGGTTTCATTCCTGTATGTACCCAACTTTTACTGACTTCTTCTCTCACTCGACCTTCCTCTCCTGTCATCACTGCCTTTCCTTTAGACATCCTTCTTTCATCTTCTGAGCTCATATGTTGAACTCTTTCCTCCTGTGTCTTCTTTTCTTGAGACTTCTTGCTTGAATCCTCAGGTGTCTTCAGTTTCTCTATGGCATGTATCCCCACATTAGGAGTATTTGGTATTGAAAGATTCAAACTTTTTAACAAGAAGCTTTCAATATCACTATCTGAATCAGATGAAAAATGTGAAGGCCCCCCACATTCAGGTTCTATAGGCTTTGATGCTTCTTCCACTATGACAAGCTTCTGTGTTTCTTTCCTGATCACCTCTTCTGTGCCCTTTATTGTTGCAACTTCAGCTACTACCTTCTCTTTCCCCTTCTTAACCAATTTCTTCTTTTGGACTGGTTTCCTTGGCACCTTCTTCTTCACTACAACAGTGGTTCTGGTTTCCGGAGGTCCTTGTAATTCCTTGAAATAAGCTAGCAACTCCACTTCCTTCTTTACAAACACCTCCTCTGTATCAGCTGCCATCATTTCATCATGTAATGTTTCATAATGCTCCACTTCTTCTTGAATCCAGTCTGTAGCTTTGCATGAGTAATCTTCCAGCATTTTTTGATACTGTGCCTCATACATAGCTCTTTTGTTGTTTCCTTGGGTAAGATAAGTATAGAGCTGTTCTTTACTTGTCTGTGGAGGATGAGGTTCATTAGAAGACTGTACCTCCTTCTGAGCTGCTACATGTTCTTCTTTTGTTTCTTCAGTCTGTTCCAACTCCACTCTCCTGGGATCCAACTTTCTCTTTTTAACTGGAACCACTTCTTCAGAGATTATTTTCCTCTTCATCCTTGCTCCCCTCATATTAGTGTGTCCCTCTGTTTCTTTAGGCTGCATCCTTTTGGGAGGACTTTTTACTCCAGCCATTAAATTTCTGAAGTACTGTGCTTCTGGAGCCAGTTTAAGTTGTTCTTCCATTCCCAAAACATGATAGATGATCCTGGTTAAGAATTGACCTCCATTCATAAACTTCTTCTGTTCCCAATGCTTTGCTGCTTCCTTCAGCTGCTCATGGATGTATGGAGAGACATCCATTACTCCAAATGGTTTGGTTCTATCTTCATTGTTAAACATCAGCAAAGTCACTGACTTATGTGGCTTTGTGTATCTTGGTAATTTTGGAAAACAGAAAAATTGTAAAAACATCCTCACTGCATACTCTTCTTTCTCCTTTCCTTTAAAATCAGTGAACTTTGTAAATCCTGTATAGGTGCCCTTATTCTTTTTGACAAAACTTGGGTCTAGTTTGGTTCCCATTGGAAAGAACTGTAAAGCAGCTTTGATATGGTCCGCTTTGATAGTAATCCTTACCTCTTGATTGTCTTTGTCCTTTACTTTGCATCTGAAGTATGCTTCATTGCCTTTCCCAACTTCTTCCAAACTCCCCATCACCTGTGCTACTCTTTCAAAGTCAATGAAGAAAATAGGCTCTTCCAATATTCTGTGCAATCCAACAGCTTTCCATCTCTTTATGTTGACAGGAGTTCTCTGAAACCTGTAAAATTCTTGGCACAGCATAGTGTACTTGTTCCCCCCAATTCCTACTGTAAAGATATGCTGCCCTACCATTCCCAAAATTTCTTTAAGTTCTTTCATCAGCTTTTCAGCTTCTGGGATTTCTGAATCTTCATCTGATTCTAGATCCACCTGTTCCTCAACTGCATCACTGTCCAGAAACCAGTGTCCTCTAGACAAAGTCACCGAATCTGCTTTGAAGTCATGAATTGGTAATTCTTTCGTATTCACCATCCTGTATTTATGACATATGAAAGAAAAACAAACACTCCACCCACATGAGTCATAAGAATTCACAAGAAAATACTGTCTTATCCTGGAATGTCACTGATATATCAACGAAAGAAAAGAAAAACAAGTTCCAAGCCATTCTTTCTTTTTCAAAAGACTCAATTTTAAGTGAGCATTACAGGTGTAGCAAGATATCTAATGTGCTCTCTTCAATTGTCAATTCCTTGCTCGAAAAAAGAAAACAATTCTTAAATAGAAAGAAGATGATGGAAAAGATGATTAATGTAAAGACTTCAAAAGATTGAAAATAATAAATAAAATAAAACATAGTCACAAAATTTTGAACAAAATAATACAGATTTTCCATAATAAGTTATTTTCTCCCTCCCTATATCTTGCTTTTGTGCTTTTAATTTTTAGATAAAAATTGAAATACATTTTTCTTCTCTTTTTTTTTTTTTTTTTTCTTTCTCTCTCTCTTTTTTTTTTTTTTTTTTTTTTTTATAATAATAATGACATTTTTTTTTCTGTCATAATGACATTTTTTCTGCTTTCCTTCCCCTCCTAATTCCCTTTTAAGGAAAAAAGAATTTAGAAGAACATGTTGCTTTTGTCATTCATTCTCCCTCCTTTTCTCTCTTCTTTTTTAATTAGTATTTTGTTCCACAGATCTGAAAATAGGTTAAGTGTAGATGATCTCTCTTCCATTGATTGAATTCTGATTTTTTTATCCAACAATGTTTCACTCTCACTGTCTTTGTATCATACCAGTATCCATGTGTCATAGACAAACTTCTTGTAGCCTCTTTTGGTTTCCATACCCATTTTCTTCCCTCTTCCTGTTTTGGTGGATACCATCTGTGCGTACCCTTTCTCCATGTATTTGTAGTTCTGTTTTGTTGATGGGTCCATAACTGTCTTCTTATTTTTGTCTCACCAGTTGTTTTTATTCCCAAGTTGTCTTGTGTGGTTTGATTGTATGAAGCTTGCACACTTGGTATTGGTAATATGTTCCTGTCCTCCATTGAGAAAGTAAACCCTTCCATATCTGGGTCAAGAACATCTAGAAAAACCTCCTGTTCTTCATTACTCAAAAAAAACATTAAAAACTTTTTGTCATTTATGGTCAGATTAAGCTTCATTTTCTCAAAGTTTAAAACAACTTTACCTTGTTTGAGCCAAGGTTGTCCCAAAATCAACTTTTCAGTCATGAATTGGTCTGGCCACTCTTCACAATCTATTTCCATATATTCATTATTAAATTTAACTTTAACAGAAAGTGAAGATATGCTCTGAAATATTTTTCCTTCTAGGGTTTTGATCAAAACTCTGCTTTCAGCCCTCTTTAAGTTAAATTTGTTTACCAGAGCTGAGCTAATCAGATTCACTTGAGCTCCTGAATCTACTAACACCCTAATATTTTCATTTTGATAATTCATCATGATCACAGGCAAAAGTTCTTTTTGTTTTAGAGTATTTTCACATAAGCACACTTCTTTCAATTTTCTTATTCTCTCCTTGGCTTCTTGTTGAGCCTCTTTTCTGATGTTCTTCTCTTCTTGTTTTCTGTTTTGGGCCTTTTGAAGTCTTCTCCATTCATCAGGAGTTAATGGATAATCATACCTCTTAACTCTGCAACCACTTATGAAGTTTGGCATGATTTCTCCATCAATATTAGCTAACTGTATGGCTCCACTTTTACTTATCTGATGTATAATGTATGGCCCATGACCTTTTTTCTGAAATTTTCTCTGATGTTCCTTAACTGTGTAAGCCAAGACCAGGTCTCCTTCTCGTAGATCTTTGTCTTTAATGTGAACATCATGATAAGCTTTCTGTCTTTTCTTGTCTGCGTATATACTCATCACTGCTTGGAGTCTAGAAGCTCCCAGTTTTTCCAAATCTATGACTCTCTCGGATAATTCATGTCCTGTCCAATTATATTGATTACCCACTTTTAATGTTGGAATAAGAAATTCCATGGGTAAAACTGCATTTTGGCCATATACCAAATTAAATGGGGTAGTTCCTATTGCAGTTTTGTATGCCACTCTGTAAGCCCAGAGAACATGATTAAGTTGAGAATCCCAGTCATTTCTATTTGTGTTGACTAGTTTGGACAATACTGCACAAAGTACTTTATTAGTACTTTCTGCTAAGCCATTAGCTTGTGGGTGATATGGGGCTGATTTTCTGTGACTGATCAAAAAGTGGTTGGTCATGTTTTCTATGATCTGATTTAAAAAATGAGTTCCCCTATCACTTACCAGTTCAATTGGTAGTCCAAATCTAGTGATAATGTTTTCATACAAAAATCTGGCAGTAGTGTGAGCATCATTTCTTTTAGTAGCTTTGGCCTCAGCCCATTTTGTCAAATAATCTGTAGCTACTATTATGTATTCTGCATGGGTTTGTCTGGCTGGAGGATGTATCGGTCCAATAAAATCCAATCCCCATTTGCTAAAAGCTCTGGCTGAAATTAAAGGAATTAATGGCATATTATCTCTTTTATTTGGTTGGCTTACTCTTTGACAGATGTCACATCTTTTTACATAAGTCCTTGCATCAAGAAATAGAGTTGGCCACCAAAAGCCAGAGTACAATATGAGCTTGGCTGTTCTATCACTTGAAAAGTGTCCTCCTGCCACTCTTGAATGTGCCATCTCCAACATTTCTAAATACTTTCCTTCAAGAACACAAATTCTCAGATATCCATCCATTCCTCTCTTATATAGTTGTTCTCCTATGAGTTGATATTCTTCCGAGATCACTTGTAAGTTTCTTGAGTCAGCACCAGCTATTACCTGTTTCCCTTTCCTCTTTCTCTTCAATTCCTCTACAATATGTTCACTCCATTCAGGGTTTTTTTGAAACCAATATAAAGTTATTAAATCTGATTCCTCCAATATTTGACATTTATTACAATTATCAACATATTTCTCCACATCTTGAATCTTGTTTGGCCAATGTACTCCCATCCTATTAAGGTTACTTAAAGTGACTATCTTGGAAGCATGAGTACATGGGTTCCAGTAATGAGCTCTTCTTACATATTCATATTGCTCCTCCTCTGGAGTACAAAATTCCAGTATGCCGGACTGACTAAGGTGATACAAATGTCCTGCTATCAACATGAAATTTCTGCTTTGTAACACCAGATGTGTGTTATTCCCTAATGTGCTACAAGGTCCCATGGTTAGTAAAGGAATTAATGACCTAGACCATTCAGGAACACTTTCCACCTTGAATAAGTATGTATCTGGCAAATCATCATCTATAGGTGAACTAGGTTCTTTTGACTGGATTCTTGACAAATGATCTTCTCTCAAGTGTGTTTTCCCTTGTCTAACCACCACCTCAAATTCAAATTCCATTAGTAAAAGAAACCATCTTACTATTCTTCCTGTATGACATGGTTTATTTACTAAATAGAGTAGAGCTTGATGATCCACAAAGAATTTAAACCTGTTGGCCAATAGATAATGTCTGTACTTTTTGACAGCAAATATCATTCCCAATCCTTCTCTCTCAGTGGTTGTGTAATTTTTTTCTGCAATGTTTAATTGTCTACTTGCATATGCTACTGGGAAATCTACTTTGCTTCCTTCTATAGGTTGTGCTAACACACATCCCAGAGCATAATTTGAAGCATCAACATGTACATGAAAAATTTTATCCCACTGAGGTGTTTTTAAAATTGGTGCTGTCACCAAACAAGTTTTTAATGTTTCAAAGGCTTTGTCACATTCTTCAGTCCACTCAAACTTTGTGATTAAGGCATATAAGGGTTTAGCTATATCAGCAAATTTGTGTACAAATTTTCTATAGTACCCACAATGTCCCATAAAAGTTTGGAGTTCCTTTACATTTGTAGGTCTTGGAAGTTCTATTATTGCTTTTATCTTCTTCTCATCTGTAGAAATTCCATTTTTTGAAACTATGTGACCTAACATTCTACCTTGTCTCACAAAGAATACACACTTTTCAGGATTTAAGCATACCCTGTATGTCCTGCATTTCCTGAATATTTTTTCTAAATCTTGTAAATGATCTTGTCTTTTTAAAGAAAAAGTGCACAGATCATCCACATAGATTTCCATTACATTTCTCAGGAATTCTTTGAAAATATGACACATTAATCTCTGAAAGGTTGCTGGAGCATTGGTTAGTCCAAAGGGCATAACCCTAAAGGCATAAACCCCCCATTCTGTAGAAAAGGCAGTCTTGTGTTGGTCTTCTAAGGCTATTGGTACTTGATTGTAGCCTGAGAAACCATCTAGGAAACTGTAAACCTCCTTTCCTGCAACTCTTTCAAGAAGATGATCTGTTATTGGGAGTGGATAACTATCCCTTATAGTTGCTGCATTCACTTTTTTCAAGTTGATACAAACCCTAAGTTTTCCATTCTTCTTTGGCACCACAACTATAGGTGATATCCATTCAGTGTACTCTATTTCATAAATGAAATTAGCCGCCAATAACTTGTCAATTTCTTCCTTTATTTTGGCAGAGTATTTATCATTGAATGTGTAGTGTCTCTGTTTGCTTGGTTTTGCATCAGGTGTCATAGGAATCTTATGCTCACAGATTTTTGGATCAATCCCTCTTAAATCTTTATAACTGTAAGCAAATACATCCCTATAGTTCTTTGCTAGGCTCCTTAAGGCTTCTTCTTCTTGTGTGGTCATATCATCAGCTATCACTATCTGTCTCTCTTCTCCTTCTTCCTGAGTAATCACAATCTTTTTTGTTTGTTCTTCATTGTCATAAGCTTCTCCTTTTTTCTTCTCTCTTTTTGGTTTCATTTTCAGGAGTAGTCTGTCTTCTACCTCATAAGTTTTAAAATTTGCTGGTACATCAAAATATTGATCCTTATTGATCTCTTTCTCTTTCTTCTCTTTTGTCTGATCTCTTTCTATTTCCTTGTGTTTATGTTCCTTGTATTTGCCTGAGATTTTGTCTTTGATTGCATCCTTGGCTTTTACTGTTTCCAAATACTGTGTTTTTCCTTTTTGTAATATTAGTTCTTTATTTTGCTCCTCTTCTGTTTTTGGTACACTTATCATGTGTATGCTAATGTGGAAAACATCAAAGCCTTCTTCATTTTGGAATTTCACTCCTACATACTCTTCACTGGCCAAATCCATAGTAGCCAAGATTTGATTCCAACCATAAGGCTCAAACTCTTCATCTTTAAATTGTTGTGGCACATAGCTTTCATCCTGTACTTTTCTTTCTTCCACACATTCCTCTCTTTTCAGTCTTCTCTTTTTATTGATGAGATTTCTTATCATGTTGCACTTCCATATTGCTGATTCACTCTCTTCCTGATCCTCCATGTCTGATTCCTCACTTTCTTCTTGATTTTGATGTATTTTATACCATTCTTGAGGAGATACATCACAGTAGTGCCCATTTCTCAAGTTCACTCTTGTTATTCTTCCTTTGCTTTGGAGATATAAACAATCATTACCCCAATCTTGTACAATTTGCATTTGTCTCATAAAAGGTCTTCCTAGGATAATTTCATATGAAGTGGATTGTGGAAATTCTACTATGGCAAAGGTATGCTCTATTTCTATTCCGCATATGTCCACAATCACTTTCTCCCAAATTCCTAGGGGTTTTTCTATATGCCCATCTGCAAGTTGTAACCTCATCTTAGTGGGTAGTAATTCCTTTCTTCCCCATTTCTCCCAAGTTTGTTTAGTCATTATGGCCACTCCTGATCCACTATCCAAAATGGCTTTAGCTGAATTTTTTCCATATTGTAATTTTAGGGTTGAATTCCCTTCTTCTCCTTCACAATATCCTCCTATTTTATCAATAGGAATATACCATAATTCCTCTAATTCTTGTGTTGGTGAATGAAGGTTTCCAGGTATTGTTTCCACTTTATTCATCTTGTTTTGTAGGTGAGGATTTTGTTTTAACAAGTTTTCCCATGTTGTATGACATGTAATGCTACATTGTTCATTTATGATCATCTGGAATGTTAATTGTGAATTTTCCTCTTTGTTAACACTTTCCCATGTTCTTGTTTCCTCAATTTGTTCAATTATTCTCTGAGAACTGTCTTCTTCCCCTAATCTGAGTTGTGCTTCCTGGATAATTTGTTTACACTTTAGCATTCTTTCTTGTTCTAACTCTGGTATAGGATAAGCCACTGCATGATCTGCAGAACTTGGTCCTTCTTGGATTCTTCCCTTATATGCTTTGATTAGGGTTTCTAGACTCTGAGAGTGTCCTATTTCAGACTGATTTTGAGTGTTTTGGGGAGGAGTACTTTTTGATTGTTCCTTATTATTTTCTTCCAAGTTTTTGCCTATTCTTTTTTTCTTTTCCCATTTCCCTTTTTGTTTATTCATTTTCACCTTTGAGGCTGAACTTTCACTTTGTTCCTTATTTGTTTCCTGTTGCTTAGCTTGTGCCCTTGTTATAACATTGATTTCAACTTGATCATTGTTACTCAATTCTTCCTGTTCCATAATGTTAACTGTTTTTAAGGGTATGTTATTAGGTGTGTTCTGTTGTTTTTGGGGATTTTTTGGGCAATCTTTGATCAGGTGTTCTCTACCACAATCCTTACAGTAGGCTCCCTCTATTCTCAATGTAGGAGGTTGCGGACAGTCTCTAATGAAATGCTCTCCCCCACACCTATAACAAGTTATCTTTGGTCCCCCTTTGAATTGAGGTTTTTGGTTGGACATGTAATTGTTGGTAATGTACATGAATGTTGCTGTGTCCATTTCAATTTTTCCATTTCCCAAATCTAGGGCTCTAAGCTCAGGTTCTCTTATTTCATAATCTTCCCATTCTTCCTGATGTCCCTCACTCCATTGATACTCTTCCTTATAGGGTGATCTGAATCTTGAATTTCCTTCCTCTATGGGTGTATATTTGACTGGCACCACATTAGTTGGAATAGGAGGCTGTTGTCCCAACACTGGTCTTGGTTGCTCAGTATAACCTGATTCTCTCTGAGCCATGTAGTCTCTTTCCTTGACGGGTTGTTTGTTATAGAAGCATTCCTCCCTGGTATGATTTGTCCATTTTCTCTCTAGTGTGCAGTATTTGAGTGTCTTCCTATCTTGCAAGTATGGAGGCTTCTGATATAGGCATTGTTGTGCCAGATGATTTTCCCCACAAATGTAACATTTTTTGTTTGTGTTTATCCTAGAGTTACTCAGATTAGCTTTAGTGTTTACCTCTAGGGCTTTAGCAATGGCCTGAGCCAATTCTTCTGCTGGAGGAATTTTGTCTTCATATGGTCTAGGTTGATCAAATGCCAACAGATCTTGACCTCTGTTGTCCTCCAAGTCTATTGCCTCCTTCACACAGGCTGCTAAGTCAAGACATCTCCTATAGTACACTAGGGTTCTTAGTTGAGCACTTCTCAAACCTTCAATGAATAGGGATACTTGTTTTGCCATGGGAGGTACTTCCTCTCTTGGGCATCTATCAATGTATTGCTTAAATCTTCTGGCCGCTTCTCTAACATTTTCCTCCTTTTGTTGTTTGAAACTATGTATTAATGTGGCTGTGCTATGTTTTATCCCAGTCTTAGAAAATTCTCCAATGAAAGCTTCTAAAAAAGATTCAATGTCCAGATACATTTCTTTTCTGAGGGGAATGAACCAAGATAAGGCTGGTCCTGTTAGGGTTAATCCAAATGCCTCAAATTGCACCTTGTAATCCTCTACTTCCTCAGCTCTAATTAGTTGTCTAAATTCTGCTGCATGAGCATGAGGATCTGAATACCCTTCATATTGGTTCTTCATGCATTTGGCTACTTGGTATGGTCTAAGCATTCTACCCTGAGGCTGCCAATGAGGTCTTCTTCTAAGTGGGAAGTCATTGTATCCATCTGGTTCCTTGTCAAAGGGATTTGGGGAATTATGTGTCCTCCTCCCATGTTGTTGTTCATGGCTAGTGTGGTTTTCATTTGGCCTGGGCAAATTTGTTTGTTCTATGTTATGCTCCCAAGGTCCCTTATCAGCACATTGCCCTAGGTCATTTGAATTTTCTGGGTCTTGAGAGAGGATGTATATACATCCTTGCCTATCTTCATATCTTCCATCCTTGAATTGTGCTACTGGGGTTATATTCAAGGGAACTTCTAAATTTCTCAATCTAATGAGGAATTTATGCATTCCATCCTGATATACATAGGCTCCAAACCTATTTGTATACATCTATTTGAGGATGTTTCTAAAATCCCCAGTTTCTATTGATTCATTTGTTTCATTTAGGTTTTCCATGTTATTTTCTTGCCCTAAACTTCTTTCTGATCTTTTACTATTTCCTGGCTCTTTTCCCTTCCTTGCTAGATCTTGTTTAGAAAGTGTATTTATTTTATTTCCAGACCTAAGTATCATTCACCTATTTTCACAATTTTCTGCTTAGGTTATGTATTTTCACGATTTTGTGAATAAAATCGTGTTTTTCATGATTTTCTGTGAAGGTTATGTATTTTCACGATTTTCTGAATAAAATCGTGTTTTTCACGATTTTGTGTGAAAATCGTGTTTTTCACGATTTTGTTCACAAGATCGTGTTTTTCACGATTCTGTGTGAAAATCGTGTTTTTCACGATTTTCTGTGTGAAAATCGTGTTTTTCACGATTTTGTGTGAAAATCGTGTTTTTCACGATTCTGTGTGAAAATCGTGTTTTTCACGATTCTGTTCACAAGATCGTGTTTTTCACGATTTTGTTCACAAGATCGTGTTTTTTCACGATTCTGTGTGAAAATCGTGTTTTTCACGATTTTGTGTGAAAATCGTGTTTTTCACGATTTTGTTCACAAGATCGTGTTTTTCACGATTCTGTGTGAAAATCGTGTTTTTCACGATTCTGTGTGAAAATCGTGTTTTTCACGATTCTGTGTGAAAATCGTGTTTTTCACGATTCTGTTCACAAGATCGTGTTTTTTCACGATTTTGTTCACAAGATCGTGTTTTTCACGATTCTGTGTGAAAATCGTGTTTTTCACGATTTTGTGTGAAAATCGTGTTTTTCACGATTTTGTTCCCAGACAATCGTGATTGCTCACAGATTGTAAAACACGATTTTCTTAATGAAAATCGCGTTCTGGGAATCGCGATGTTGTTATCACCTTTCACAGAATCGCGATTTTGAGTTAAAACTCAGAATCGCGATTTTGTCCAATCTTTGACAAAATTTCAAAATGTTGATTTTTTTATATTTCTTTCACCTATAGAATCGCCTTATGAAAATTTTAACATGCAATAAAGCAATTAAAGCAAAATTTAATGATTTCTTAGTAAAAACTCAAAAAATCAGAAAATCGCGATTCTGTTCTCCTCTTATTTTTTCTATTTTTTGGTGTTATTTTTCACAAAAAACCAAAAATATGTGCTCAAGAATGATGTTAGGATTCTTACCTTTCTTGCTTGGGTGAAAAGTTGTTCCACAGAACACTGGTTGCTGAAAATCGCGATTCTGTCAGCTTTGCTCACTCTCTCTCTCTCTCACTCTCACTCTCAAATGAATTTTTTCTTCAATTTTCTGTTTATATAGTGCTCAAAAAATCGCGATTTTGTGTGATTTTCAATTTTCCACACTCTATCCCTTGTTCCAATTTACTTACTCAATCTTACTGGTCTCCTTTACACTTTCTTATCTCAATGTACTCAAATATGCAAAAAATTTCCAACAATTTTCCTCTACAGGAAATCGCGATTCTGTGCAGAAAATCGTGTTTTTTGCATATTGTTGATTTTATGCCAATTGGGGTAGTCTCTTCTTCTTAATTCCCTTCAATACTCTGTATCAACCCAATTCAACATGTGGATGAAATGTTGCTCCTGTTTCAATATTTTTTTTCAAAAAATCGCGATTCTGTGCAGAGAATCGTGTTTTCTAATTTTTTGGTTTTTTGACCCCCCCTTTTTTTTTTCACTTTTTCACAATCACCCTTGTCCACCACACTTCTCTTCTTCTGTGGATGAAATGTTACTCCAGCTTCAATACTTTTTTTCAGAAAATCGCGATTCTGTGCAGAGAATCGTGTTTTCTAATTTTCTGGTTTTTGACTTTTTCTTCACTTTTTTCACAATCACTCTTATCCACAACACCTTACTCCAACTTTCTAACAAGAAAAGAAATTTGTTTAATGATTTTTTATAGGTTTTGTGAATTTGTTTGGTATTTTTGCCCTAAAGATAAAGGAGAGCACTTTACTTAGGGTTTCTGGTTTTGGAGATCAGTTGATCCCATAGTTCTTGATTGGTTATGAGTTCCTATGTCCTTAGCTATCACTAAAGTACAAAAGAAAGTTTCTCAAATGAAAAAGTGTTATGAAAGGCAATCAATTTTTGTAAAGATAAACTCAATCATATATTTTTTTTTCAAAATGCAGAACAACTCAAGATTAATGCTCAGATTTGGTCAACAACTGAATCCCTCATTCTTACATCTAGCTACTTTAACTGTCCTTTCCTTAGTATAGCCATGTTATCTTCCCAAGATCACCCATGGTATTTAGTACTTGGGCAAAAAGAAATCTAGAAATGCAAGAATAGATTCAAGTTACCTCCATCTTCAGCTTCTTGGCTCAGATCCTCCACACACCTGCACTTTTACTTCAACAATATGGTGAGCAACTATCAATTTACAAAAATTTCAGCACTTCCAATTCTACAAGATATCAATTGCTTTCTTTTTCGCCCAAAGACAAACAATGACATCTACCTATTCATGTGCACTTTTCCTAATTGATGTGCTTTACCTTGTTCTTGTGTTGGTTACCATCATCAACTGAAGATCCAGCAAAGGTCCAACTTCATAGAAGTTCTTGGAATATTCCCCGGCAACGGCGCCAAAAAATGTTTTGTTTTGGACTCCAAGTTGTCCTCTCCAATCATGAAGTAACAAAGAATCAACAAATCATCTTTATTTTGTCAATCCTAGGAATATCCATAAGACCACAGCCCCTTCTAAATGATAGATTCAAGGAAATAAGAGATTAATGGCTGGAATTCTGAGAAAATGAAAATGAAAAGGAAATATCTAGGGTTTACCTTATCTAGAGCAAATCTTCACCATTTTCTATGATCTTTGTGTCTAATTCATGTGATTTTCTCAGCAGAATACAAATATGAAATCAGAATTGGAAAATATCACCTGTATCACAGAGACGAGACAATCGCGATTCTGTACCAGTAGACGATTTTCACATTTCTGACACTTTCTTCAATCCTTCTCCACTTATTACATCAGTAATCATCTCTCTTCATACATTTCACTCAATATTACACAAATGAGACTCACAAATCTCCATGATTAAGCAAGAAGCAAGCACTTTCATCAAAGAAAATACACACAAAGGAGAAAACACGATTTTTTGCAGAAACTCTTTTCTCTATTGATAGCTTGAGCAAATGACTAACCAACCTCTCCAAAATAGAGAAAATTGACTTATATACATTTTCAAGTGTCCCTTTTCACACTTGAAATTAGGTCTTTTTCTCTAATTTTCTAAAAATATGCTATCTAAGAGTTTCTAAAAATTCTACAAAAATTACATGAGATCCTTGACTACATAAGGAAGACTCTTCCTTATTTTTACAATCATTACATAAATATTTTACAAGTTTTTTGGCTTTTTACTAAAAAAATTCTTCCCAAAAAATACTCCTTCCAACATTCTCATTACTGATTCTGAGTGCGTGTGAGGCCTACTCTCTAGCCCACACCTATCTACACCATTAGGCAATGAAATTCATGCCTTTGGTATTGTATACAAGTGTTCATTAATACATACTTTCTCATTGTTCATTTCTGAGTTCTCCGTCATACTACTTAAAAGTCTGTCAACTTGTGGAGTGCATATATCGGTCAAATCTTCACCAACTTCAATGATCTAAATCTTGTTGGATTCAGCTAGAAGTTATCTGCATTCTATCAAAATTTGAAAAGATTCTCTTTAGCCATTTTAGAGAAATTCGCATCAAGGTGATCATTGGTCATTGTCTGCTATGGTCCTAAAAAATCGAGGGTATAGCTTTACTTGCTAAATTGATTTCTCTTAGCATAGTTTATCTTTTTACATCATTCCACTTGGAATAGTTATCTTGCTAAGCTAATTAGATACCCCTAAAAGGAATTTTTCCAATTCCTACTGTGCTGGTCATACTGAGCATAAGATCCAGCAGGTGTCAAGACATAAATAGAAGGTTTTCTTGAGATTTTGAGTTTCAAAGTTATCTGTTTTGATTCAATCATTACGCACATCATTTCCAAAGTACATAGGCCATTTTATGGTGTCATTGGAAAGCTAAGGAGGTCCACTTATCAACTCTGAAGTTTACAAGGGCTGGTACAAAGCAAGATTTGGCAGTACCTACTCAATCTCTTGAAGTGTCCATCCATCTTTCCCAACAGTGGTATCAGAGCAAATTAAGGTAAAATGGGAGATGGTTTTCCTTCATTTATTGATAAATTGGACAAGAAAAACTATCATGCATGGTCTCTAAGGATGAAGACCTATCTACAAGGAAGGAGTCTCTATGGATACATCTTAGGAGATGAGGAATCACCCTCATTCAAAACAAGAGGATTACCAACAAAGGAAGAACATGAAAAGCTTAACACATGGTGTGCTAAGGATGCATCGGCAAGGTCTTATTTACTCAACTCTATCTCTGATTTTCTTTCACCACACATTAGGAACTGTAAGACATCCCAAGAGACTTGGGAAACTTTGTCATCATATTTTTCTTCCAACACAAGGGCTAGAAAAAATCACTTGTGGATTGAATTCACCACATTAAGGAAGCAACCTAAGTAAGTTGTTTCAGAATTTGTGACCAAGATCAAAGATGTAGCAGATCAGTTAGCAAGCATAGGAGAAGAGATTGAAGAAGAGCAGATTGTAAGGCAAGTCATCAATGGAATCAAGGCTGATGACAAATGGGAAAGCTTCACCACTGCCATGGACCTTTACATGGACATGCAAATTCCATATCGTACAACTCTCATGGGACAATTGCTCACTCATGAAGCAAAGCTCAACAAGAATGGAGATACATCCAAAGGTAATAACTCTTTTGCCCTATATACAGATAAAAAGTCTAAGGATAAAGGCAAGAGCAAGAAGGTGGAAGATGAAGGCTCTACCTCCCAAGTCAACTATGCAGGGAGAGGTAGATCATCAAGAGGAAGGGGCAGAGGAGGTAAGCGAGGTAGGGGGAGACCTTATAACTCCACACCATGCAACATTTTTGGTTTATCAAATCATACTACAGATGAGTGTTTCAGGAATTACAAGAGTCATAGAGGAAGAGGATACCAAAGAGGTGGATACTCACAGTCAAGAGGTAGATTCAACCATCACCAAGGCGACAACAACAACTACAACAACAACTACAACAAGAACTACAATGGCAACTACCAAGGAGGTTTCAAATCTAGAAAGGATTACAACAATTATACCGAGGAGCAAGATGACTCTCTTCTGATCATGAACATGACTTCAAAATCAAATGATGACCACCTATTCTACATTGACTCAGGATGCTCAAATCATGTGGCTGGCAATGTAGCACTACTCTCTGATCTTGAGGAACCAAAAGGTAAACATCAAGTCCAAAAAGGTGATGACACCAAGCACTCAGTAGTTAAAGTTGGAAATGTTAAGACTTGTGATGGAAATCAGAACTTGTTAAGTAGGGTACTCTATGTACCAACCATTACCAAAAATTTGATGAGTGTTGGACAGATTGTGGAGAAAGGTTTGCAGGTTAGGTTCAATCAATATGGAGCATTTGTGGAGGATCCAAGACATGGGTTCAAGAGGATTGCTAAAGGAGAAAAATCAGGTAGACTGTTCACTATTGAGTTAGAAAACACAAAGAATATTGCACTATACAGTTATAAAGATCAAAAACTTTCAGAGCATGAAATTTGGCACAAAAGATTAGGGCATATAGGAGAAAGAACCTTGAAGCAAATATGCAGGGACCATGTGTGCTTGGAATACCTAATGTATCCAAGCAACATATGATTTATAAGTGTGGTGCTTGTCAATTTGGGAAGTCTCACAGGTTACCCTTCTCAAGGAAAGGTTATATGCATGAAGACTACTTAGAGCTTGTCCATACAGATGTATGGGGACCAAGCAAAGACCCCTCAGTCTCAGGATCAAGGTACTATGTATCTTTTATTGATGATTATAGCAGATGGACTGTATTGTACTTCATGAAGCACAGGGATGAGGTGTTTAATTGCTTTAAAAAATATCTTGCACTTTCACTATCTGATGTGAATTTCAGCTTATGTACCCATCTACATGGTAAAGCTTTCCTACCCTTTGGATAAGGTACTAAATCCAAAGTACCATTCTTGTGAATAAAATACAACTCACTCTTCATGGCGCGCTCCCATTTGACATGATCCTCTGTCTGCATAGCCTCTTTGTAGCAAGAAAGCTCACCGGCATCTGTTAGCATAACAAAATCAAAACCTAGAACATATCTATCAGGTAGATGTGAGACATGTGTACAATGTCTCAATGGTTCTTGAACACAAACATGTGTAGAGTGATCT
This sequence comes from Ceratopteris richardii, assembly GCA_020310875.1. Lineage (NCBI taxonomy): Eukaryota > Viridiplantae > Streptophyta > Polypodiopsida > Polypodiales > Pteridaceae > Ceratopteris > Ceratopteris richardii. The sequence continues at coordinate 44,608,293 of CM035406.1, read as the reverse complement.
GAATTAAAATTCTCTTGAACATCCCTATATGCAGCATTTTTATGCATGCTAACCGGAGGACCAGTATCCTCAAACACCACTCTTCTCACTTCAACCTCCTTAATGGGCTGTTTATGCATCTTAGACTCATTGAAAATGACATCACTACTTTTGATCACTATCCCTATTTCAAGATTCCATAAGCAATATCCAAATTGTCCTTATTGACCATATCCAAGAACAATGCCTTTCTTTGACTTATGGTCCAACTTTTGTCTAAGATTCTTGGGTATATGAACATATGCTTCAGAGAACATATGCTTCAAAGAACATATGCTTTAGAGATATATGGTCCAAACGACCATACCAAATACAAGCCATAGGTTTTTCAGTAACAGCTAAGTAGTGTTCGCTTTGTGATACAAATAAAGGATAAAGTGAGCCAACTTTGCTTCCTTTTGTAATAACCATACTGCCCTTTGATATGCGAAAGGACTGATCATAGAAGACCACCTTGTAACCAAGGTCATCAAGTCGAACAACTGACATCAAACTACGTGATAGCTGAGGTACATGACATACATTATGCATAGTAAATTTTGAACCATCAATGAACTGCACAAACACATCTTCAATCCCCACAACATCACACTGGTAAGAGTCACCAAGTCTCACGGTACCAAGAGACTCTGTTAGATAATTAGAGAACCATTCTTTATGTGGTGTCACATGGAAGGAAGCACCAAAATCTTGCAACCATGTGTGGGAAAGAGAATCAGCCATAAGCGCCTCAGTGGCACAGTACTATCAAGTGTTAGCACATCAGCATCATCAGAAATAGCATTAATTTCTTCAATCTTCATAGTCGAAGTAGATGGTGCAGGTAACTATTTAACATGCCCATCAATGTTGTGTCCTTTACCTTTAGCATTCTTTAATGCATAACAGTCTTTTGTCATATGTCCTTTCTTATGACAATAATGGCATTCAATATCCCTCTTCCTTGATTTACTTCTACTCTTATTCCGTTGACCATTCTTTTCCTTGTTCTTGCTCTTGCCACATTGCTGATTCTTTCCTTGGTAAGAATCATGAACATTATATGCATCTCCACTCTGAGTGCCAACCATAGAATTTCTACAAATCTCCTCACTCAAGAGTGCTCCACATATGTCATCATAGAGGAGTTTACCACTAGGTGCACTATTGCTAATAGCTGTGCAAAATGTATCCCATGATGATGGTAGGGTGCATAACAACAATACTACTTTAGTTTCATTATCCATATCCATTTTTTGAGCCTATAACTAGGAGAATATAGCATCAAACTCATGCAGATGAGCAACAACACTATCTATGTCCTTCATGCAAAGGTCATATAATTTTATCATCAGATACACTTTATTTGATGCCGTCTCCTTTTCATATGTATTGCATAACTTCTTCCAAAGCTCCTCTGCACTTTCACAGTCTAATATTGTAAAGTAAACATTATCTGCCAGGTGCAAACGAATGGTAGACCTGGCCATCTCATTTAACTCATCCCAATCATCTTCATCCATGTCAGTAGTCTTCTTTGAAATCCCATTTACTGGCTTCCATTGCCTCCTTTGAATCAGCACATCCTTAATCTGATTCTTCCATAGAGCAAAGTTTGTGCCATCAAATTTTTGGATCTCAAAATGGTCTTTGCCTTGCAAGTTATAGCTCCTCCTCGAAACATTGGCACTAGAGCTTGATCCACCAGATGTGCTAGAGACCTCTGATGTGATGATGGTAGAGAACTGAATAGAATGATAATGGAGCTAGAAGAGTCCAAACACCAATGCATAAGTGTATCAGAGAGTAAGTCGACCACTGTATAGTTGACTAAACCAAAAATCTTGAAAAATTTTGCCAGAGTATCCTTTGCAAAATGAGCATATGACCAGTGTCAAAATATCATAAAACCGCGAGTACTAACATGTTTACATGGATAGTGAATCACTAACTCCACTCCATATAATCAATTCCCCAATAGAAGCCAGCTAGGCTTATCGAGCACCTATGAAAAACTATCATACATCTCCTATGGCAAGGCTAGGTAAGTCTTCCACCTGCATCACCAAAGAAGGCCCAATATCTGGGTGTCACCGAGTTAAGAAAACCTCACCACGACCCTCTTTTTCAAACATAAAACGCTTTATGCAAGAACATAACCGCTATATCAATGACCACATGGATGTACATAAGCGGTATCCATAGGAGCGTACTTGGTGTGTATGTGCTCAATATATGTAGTAAAATGACACTAAAAGGCTGAATGCATAGCCCCAAAACTAGCCAACAACACCTGCAAGTGTCTGTCAACTTTGATATTTTAGGCTCAAAAGACCTGCATAAATTTGTAGTAGCTGCTCCCACCAAAACTGAAAACCTTTCCACAAACCTGTATGTTTACGAGTGTGGCTGAAAACACAGCCCCAAAGGTTGATATTTATTCTCGAAGAAGTACAAAAAACACTCTTCTTGATGTTCCTGGACCTTTGTGAAGAAAACTATGTGCAAAAGTACTCAAAAATGGCTCCAAAAGACACCCAAAAATGCTTCAAAAATAGGCTTTGAAAGCAAAGAATGAAGGTTTGAGGGATGAAAACATGTTCAAGGTAATCTCAACCTTAGTCTTTCCCCTTCTTCAAACATCACAAGAGTATAGCTTAGTGGCAAGAGATTGCCACGGTTAAGCGAGCTCTAAGGGGAAACAATACTCGGATGGGTGACCGCCTGAGAAGTACAAGGAACCTCTATCTTCCTTGATGGTTAAGGTCCTCCCTCCTACACAGCCAATGGCACCAACGGTGACTTCCCTGACTTGGATTACAAGGTACGCCAAGGTCTATGCCTTGGTCGCCACGTTAGTCGTAAGCCTTGGAGAAAGCCTTGGGGGGTGCTCGCTTTGCTCGCACAAAAGGAACAAAGATTCTTTGCATCAAACTTCTCTGATAACAGTGAAGTAATTTGATGGCGATGCACCACAGTGCGCTCTCCTTCTTGAGAGCTCCATGACGATATGCTCGGGGTAGAAAATTGAGCTCCTAAGGCCACACACAATACTTGGCATAGATGCTGCTACATAATACACACAAAACACAGCACACAAGGAGCACAAAGATGTTGGGAAAGATGGATGTACACTTCAAGAGATTGAGTAGGTACTGCCAAATCCTGCTTTGTACCAGCCCTTGTAAACTACAGAGTTGATAAGTGGACCTCCTTAGCTTTCCAATGACACCATAAAATGGCCTATGTACTTTTGAAATGGTGTGTGTAATGATTGAATCAAAACAGATAACTTTGAAACTCAAAATCTCAAGAAAACCTTCTATTTATGTCTTGACACCTGCTGGATCTTATGCTCAGTATGACCAGCACAGTAGGAATTGGAATTCCTTTTAGTGGTATCTAATTAGCTTAGCAAGCTAACTATTCCAAGTGGAATGATGTAAAAAGATAAACTATGCTAAGAGAAATCAATTTAGCAAGTAAAGCTATACCCCCGATTTTTTAGGACTGTAGCAGACAATGACCAGTGATCAACTCGATGAAAATTTCTATGAAATGGCTGAATAGAATCTTTTCAAATTTTTATAGCATGTAGATAACGTCTAACTGAATCCAACAAGCTTTAGATCATTGAATTTGGTGAAGATTTTACCGAGATATGCACTCCACAAGTTGACAGACTTTTAAGTAGTATGACAAAGAACTCAAAAATGAACAATGAGAAAGTATGTATTAATGAACACTTGTATACAATACCAAAGGCATGAATGTCATTGCCTAATGGTGTAGATAGGTGTGGGCTAGAGTGTAGGCCTCACACACACTCAGAATCAGTAATGAGAAGCTCGGAAAATGATGAGTTCTACCCGCGACTTTTTCATGGCTACTTTTATAGAGAGTGAGTAAAATTTGAATTCAAATTCAAACTTTTGACTCCCTATGATAAAGCTCTTATATCCTAGGAGATATTCCTTCAATCAAAGAGCTAACTTTTCTAGGAATCCTTTTGGTAGGTGTTTACAAAAGATTCCAAGTCAATTTGATGTTTACAAAGAGATAAAGTGGTAATTAACCACTAGCAATAGTTCCTATGCTTCTCCATAGGTGTATGGACTTCAATGCATTCATCAAGCCAAATGTGTAGGCTTGTGAATTACACCAACAACTCCCCTCAAGCTGGCAAACATTTTGGCTTGGTCTTCATTCATCATTCTTCATGTATATCGTGCATTGCAATCATTGCTTTGAACCTGCAAAGTTTGGTTCCATCCAAAACTTTAGTCAACAAATCTGCACACTGCATATTTTTTGATACATAGGTTAGTTGAATGTCTTTCCTTAATAACTTCTCTCTCACATAATTGTAATGGACCTCTATATGTTTGGTCCTAGCATGATAGATAGGATTAGTTGCAAGGTGAAGTGAGCTTGTATTATCTCCAAAGAGTATTGGTGACCTAGTATACAAACCCAACTCTGTATACAATAGCTTGATCCATATGGCTTCTTGTGTGGCATTATCCAGCCCTCTATACTTTGCTTCTGTGGAAGACAAAGCAACAGTAGGTTGCTTCTTTGAAGACCATGAAATTGTCTTATCACCTGCAAATGAAATGTATCCAGAAGTGCTCCTCCTGTCATCCTTGCATCCTGCTCAATCTGCATCTGAATAGACCTTGATATCAATGTCTGAAGTGTAAGGAAAATACAAACCATGATTTTGTGTACCCTTGAGATACTTCAAGATTCTTTTGGCAGCCTCTAAGTGAGTATAAAGCATGACTCATTGCAAAGGGTTTTAAGAAACAACATGGTGTTGATTTCGAGGAAATCTTCTCTCTAGTGGTCAAGATGACTACCCTATGCATGTCGCTTGGATTCATTGCAATGGAGGACTTAGAGCTAGTCCAAATGGATGTGAAAACTACTTTCTTGCATGGAGATCTTATAGATGAGATCTGCATGGAACAACAAGAAGGTTGTGTAGTTCTTGGCAAGGAAAGTCTAGTTTGTAAGCTTAAGAAGAGCTTATATGGACTTAAAAAGCCCCCTTGAAAATGGTACCAAAAGTTTGATGCTTTTATGAATTTCAAGGCTATTCTCGCAGCGATGAGGATCATTGTCTTTACACAAAGAGATGCTCAGATGGCAGTTTGATATGCTTGATACTTTATGTCGATGATATGTTGATTGTTGGGAAGTCCTCTCATGATTTGTCAATTCTCAAAAAGATTTGGAGTCACACATTTGATATGAAGGATTTGGGGGATGCCAAACATATTCTTGGCATGCACATTACTTGTGATAGGAGTAAAACATGCATATTCTTATCTCAAAGTGAGTACATATCCAAAGTACTTCACTGGTTCAATATGCGGGATGGGAAGTCATTGAGTACACCTTTACCCACATATGTGAAACTGAGCAAGGATGATTGCCCCAAATGAGATGAGGAAAAGGAATTTATGACCAAAATTCCCGATCAGTTTGCTGTTGGTAGTCTCATGTACGCTATGGTAGCTATGAGACTAGACATTGCATTTGCAGTGGGAGTTTGTGAGCAGATATATGTCTAATCTTGGCAAGAAACATTGGGAAGCAGTCAAGATGATTTTGAGATATTTGAGTGGCACTAAGGACAAGTGTCTATGCTTAGGTAGAGGGAAAGCATCCATTATTGGTTACACAGATTCTGACTATGCTGGTTGTGTAGACAATCATAGGTCTACATCACGGTACATTTTTCATTTTGCTAGAGATGCTATCTCTCGAAGATCTCCTCTTCAAGAATGTATAGCTGTTTTCATCAAAGAAGTAGAGTATGTTGCAGCAAGTGAGGCATGTAAGGAAGCATTGTGGCTTTCTCATCTTCCTTGTGATATGGGTTTACCTCAACATGTACCTCGCTTGCTCAATGATAGTCAGAGTGCCATTGCTTTGGCTAAGAATCCGATCTATCATGCAAAGACCAAGAACATTGAGGTGAGGTATCACTTCTTTAGAGATTTCATAGCCACAAGTGCATTATTCTTGAGAAGGTTCATACTCCAGATGATGCTACAGATGCTTTGAATAAAGCTCTACCACATGATAGCTTTCGACACTATTGTCACTCGATGGGGGTTACTTAATTCTTGATCTTACACACTCACTTGTATACTATGTAACATACCCATCAGGTGGGAGGTATAGTTTGTATACTTACACTCAGGTATTCTTTATCATTCTGTATTTTTCTCCCATAGTTACTGTGGCCATATTGGCCTTTAGTGGAAGATTGTTATCGTTAGTGTCCATGTGAAAGGCCAAATTTCCACTGTACAATTCGTTGTATATGTTCTTTAATAAAACATATAGTGGCTTGGTTAGTCATAGACTATAAGTTCAACCACATTTCTAAGACCTAAGAAGTCTCTCTTTGTGCTTCTTGTGTGCTATGGTTTCTGTGTATTTTGTAGCATCTGTGGGAAGTATTGTGTGCGGCCCTAGAAGATATGTTTTCTACCACGAGCATATCGTCGTGGAGCTTTTGAGAAGGAGAGCGCACTCTGGTGCATCGCCATCGAATTACTTCAATATATATATATATATATATATACATATACATATACATATACATATACATATACATATACATATACATATACATATACATATACATATACATATACATATACATACACATACATATATATATATATATATATATATATATATATATATATATATATATATATATATATATATATATATATATATATATATATATATATATATATATACATATTACATACATACATAGACATACAGACAGATTTGATAAAATAAAATAAAAAGAAAAAGAAAAAGACGACTACGAGGAGATTAAAAAGGACATGTCGCAAGAGGAGAAGTTAGAAGAAAGCAGTTCGCTACAACCGTAGGAAGAGTTACGGGAAGACAGAAAGACAAAGAGAGTGAGAATCACCTCAGGAAGAAAGTAGATGTTCCTAGAAGAAGTAGCAGACATGATGAGAAGAATGAAGCGCAACAAATCCTGGAGAAGAAGTAGTTCACTAAAACATATATTCAGAAGGACCGGAGAGTAACTGGTTTCGCAGGATAGATTATCATGTTCCCTGTACTTAGTGAAATCATTATTGGTGAATACTCAAAAGTACGATGTATGAAGCCTGATATTTGTAAACCTGTAAACGCAACACATAGTTTACTAAAGCAATGAACAGAAGATATTTCGCAAAAACAGAATTTCGTATCTGTTAATCTTCTACCATTCCGTTAAGTTTATTAAGAGACTCAAGTAGTCTATGCAGTGATGTTACCTTATTCCCTGTCACTTGAGTGTGTTAGGAGTAGTAAACTTTCGCGAAGTAAAGAAAAATCTGTTCTGTGAATGTGGAAGTCTGGTTCAATAGAAGTCACCGGAATGAAATATTTCAGTGAGTTTCCGGTGAACGTTTGAAAGTAATTCTGGTGGAATTCTCTGAGTACGAAGATCAATGCCAAAAAAATGAGCAAGTAGTCTTGATTTTGTCCTTTAAGTTGGATGTTGTGTTGAACCATAGAACCCTCAACACAATTGGCGATCCTACTGTACGGCTGACGCAGCCTCAAGAGATGCATGAGGGGCAGGCGCAACCTTTTTGGTAAAGTATATTTTACAAGGGCACAGGCAAGAGCAGCGAACGTGGAGACATCTTCAGATTTTTACGAGTGGTACGAGGGTCAGGAGCAAGAAGCTCTGAGCTTTGACGAGGAACAGGGGGAAACAGGTGCAGCAGAGGTAAGGTTAGTGGGCGGCATACTTGGAGCGTTATTCCTCACAGAAATAACTGTAGGGGTAAGAAGACGACTCCAATTAGACCCACTTGCAGGGGCGACCGGTCAAAAAACTAGGCACACACCTCAACCACAGCTAATGGCTCAACCACCCCCTAATCCTAAAGTCAAAGCCGCTCATTTCAGTGGAACCTCGAAGGAGGATGCTGATTGCCATGTGGCTCAATTTGAAATAAAATGGACAGCGAACGGATATCCAGCCATGTACGGTGATGACATTAAACTTCAACAGTTTACAGCCATGTTGGAAGGAAGAGCTATGAGCTGGTTCAGTCAATATGGCATTGCTCATTTTGCTACATATAATGCTTTAAAAGTAGCATTCTTGCAACGTTTTAGAAAAGAAAAGACGCCTTTCGATGTATTAAGGAAGTTGAGGGCTATCAGACAAAAGACCATGCTAGTGGAAGACTATGCTCAAAAGTTCCGGACCTTAATGGAAAGGTTGCAAGGTAATGAACGACCTACTGATGAGATGTTGGCAGGTTTTTTTTTGAAAGGATTAAGGAGTACAATAAGACATGGGGTGGCCAGTGTGGACATTGCAAATGGTTTTGATGTAATAGTAATAGCCGTGGCGCGGGTTGAAAGAAGGTTTGGACGAGCCAAAAAGAAGCAGTCTGATTCCGGTTCGGAGGATGAATCGGATGCAGCAACGGATTCAGGCAAGAGTTCCAGTGATTCTGACACGGATGACTATGATGATGAAATAGTGAAGACAAAGCATCGTAAGCATAAAGCTAAGCACAGTAAAGAGGAGGAATGGATTAATAAGTTAAAGAGACACGGATATTCTATACTAGCTCCAAAGGAGAAACGATTTTGTGATATCTGTGACAAAGAGGGACATACAACAACTCAGTGTTGGTATAACCCTAAGCATAGAGGGCAAAGTTCTCGGCAAGATAATAGAAATTTAAACGACGTAGCGGCTAATCAGGCTATTCCAATCCCAGAGCGAGGAAATTTTCCAAGACAGCAGCAAGGGAGACCCCCATGGAGAGATCAAGGGAATCAACAAGGGAATAACCAGCAAGGCAACCACCAAGGTCGACAACCAAGGGTGATGCCTTGCGGGTATTGTTCAGCTCCTGATCATTGGATAGGGCCGAACTGTCCTTTATGGGTAAAGCATCGTGAAGAAAGATGTATACTCGTCATTCGATATAATCAGCACAATCAACCGGGGCAACATCAACAGCAGGGGCATCAGGCGGCTCAGGCGAATGCTATGCTAATAGAATGGCCAGAGCATATGGATAGTGCTCATAACACACCCGGTACATTTGACCGAAGGCACGTTGAGAAGACTAACCAATGGCAGTGTGATTGCTAACAATGTGGGAAAGCTAAAGAGGTTGATGTGTTGGCAGCGATAAGATCAGGGAAGAAAGGTCCTATTGATTGGCAGGAACAAAGACAAATCCGAGACACGATTTTGAAGCAGGTTCGAGATGAGTCTTCTAATCAGGCGAGGTGTGGACATCACACTTAGCATCAACAGGGTGTGAAAGTGATATCTCCCATAATGGAGTAGGATAAGGTGTCGAGTCATCAAGGCTTGGGAAATGGTTGGTTTGATGAAATCATAAGTTCACCGCTACAGTTGTCCTTGGATCAACTATTATCTTTGGTACCTGTGTTTCGAGAGAAATTGTTGAAAAAGCTACACGGGTTTCATGCAGAGCCCAAAGTTAGGTCGATCCCTTCTATTTCGGCCAATAGTATTGATCCAGCAGATGTGGATTTTGTAGTACCAGTCATCGAGGTGCAGTATAACCACCGGCGATTTGCAGAAGTGTTGCTTGATGGAGGATCAGGAGTAAACATATTACAGGAGCATATTTTCATTGAAATGGGAAGAGGCAAATTGGCTCCAGCACCTTTTTCAGGTAAAAATAGCGGATCAAACACGAGTGCAACCAGTTGGCATTTTGAAGCAACAACAAATTATAATTTTCGGCATGACATTTATGGTTAATTTTGTGGTCATCCGAATGTCTGAGTCCACTTATTCGTATGAAATGTTGTTAGGGAGACCTTGGTTTCGGCTTGCCAAAGTCAAGCAGGATTGGGGCTTGAATGTAGTAATGATTACCAAGGGTAAAAAGCAGGTGACGATTCCTATTCGTGGACCAAAAAATATGTCGGTACAGGAAAAACCACTGATGGCTCAGGCTATCAATTTGGCGGATGAGATTGAAGATGATGAGGAGGAAAAGTTTTTGCAAGCAAACCCAACGGTGGTGCCAGTATTAGAAGTTGATGTTGAAAGAGTATTAAGTAAGGATTATAGTGGTGGGCCAGAAGTAGATGAGCCAACTCTTGGTGAACAAGTGGCAGGTGCCCAATTACAAAAGATATTTGATCAACGTATGGACATTCCGGTGCAGCAGCAGATGGAACACCAGGAGGAAGAGATAATTACACGGGAGGAAAGGATGTATGATCAGAAGTATGCAGGTTCTATGAGGGTGAAGGAAGAGGAACTTCAAGAGGTTAATTTAGGAACCGAAATAGAACCCAAGATGGTGTGTATTGGTAAAACATTAGAAGGAAAGTTCAAGGAGGATCTGATTTGCTTACTTAAAGAGTATGTAGATGTGTTTGCTTGGGATTACACTCAGGTAAAAGGCATCGATCTGTAGTTGCACCAACACATGATTAACTTGAAGGCGGATGCAGTACCTGTGGTGTAGCAAAGATATAGAATGAATCCTAACTTCGCTAAACAAGTGAAGGAAGAGATTGATAAATTGTTGGCAGTTGGATTTATCAAACCGGTGAATTAGGTCACTTGGCTATCTCCTATCATAGTGGTCCCTAAAAAGAATGGGAAGCTCCGAATTTGTGTTGATTATAGAAAGTTAAATGCGGCAACTATTACAGACCCGTTTCCTATGCCATTTTGTGATGCAGTGTTGGATGCGGTCGCAGGCCGTGAAATGTATAGTTTTTTGGATGGGTTTTCTGGCTATATTTAGATAAGTGTGGCTGAGGAGGACCAGCACAAAACAACGTTTATTATAGAATTTGGAGCTTATGTGTTTACAGTTATGAGTTTTGGCTTGAAAAATGGACCACCATCATTCAATTATGTGGCGCATAAAGTATTTGAACCTTATCTACAGGACTTTATGCAGGTATTTGTGGATGATTTTTTGGTTTTCGGTGAAATGATCAAGCACTTGCTACACTTGAAAGCATGTTTTGAAAGATGTCGGCAGTTTAGGATGGTATTGAATCCATTCAAAAGTGTGATTGCGGTCAAAAGTGGTATTTTATTAGGCCATGTTATATCACAAGCACGAATGGCTATTGATGTTAAGAAAATTGAAGCTATAAGTATAGCTAAAGCACCAACTAATGTAAAAGAAGTAATGCGGTTTGTGGGTCAAATCAAGTGGCATTCCATATATTTAAGATATTTAGCAAACATTTCTTTACCACTAATGCATTTGACCAAGAAGGATGTTCCGTTTATGTGGGCTGAGGCTCAAGAGAAAGCATTTCAGTTGTTAAAAAAGATGGTGTCGGTAGCACCAAACTTACAACCACGTGATTGGTCAGTGCCTTTTCACATATTTGTGGATGCATCGGATGTGGCCGTAGGAGCAGTTTTGATGCAGCAGAAAGACAAAGGATGGTATAGACCCGTCCATTATGCCAGTAGGGTATTGGCGATGGCTGAAAGAAATTATCCGGTGACGGAAAGAGAAGCTTTAGCGATGGTATATGCCCGTAACAAGTTTCGACATTATTTGTTGGGTAATAAAGTGGTTTTTCATGTGGATCATCAGGCTTTGGTTTATTTAATCAAGAAGCCCTTATTAACAGGCCGACTAGCTAGATGGATGCTTTTGTTACAGGAATTTGATTTTGTAATTGTGCATACTCCGGGGAAAGAGCATGCGATGGCAGAATATTTTAGTCGACTGGAATCAGGAGAAACACCCACCGGTGCACTTGATGTATTTCCGGATGCTGAGTTGTTTACGGCACATGTAGTGGAGGGAGATTCGTGGTATGAGCAGCTATTAACTTTCTTGACGGAGGGTGCATTACCGCAATATTTTACGCCCGATCAGAGGAGAAAGTTTGCTCTTAAAAGTAGGCCGTATTTGGTTATAACAGGGGCATTATACAAGAAGGGCGTGGATCAGGTTATCAAGAGATGTGTACCAGACTATGAACAATCAGCTGTTTTACAGGAAGCACATTCCGGTTTGGCAGGAGGTCATTCGTCCGACGATATTACGGGAAAGAAAGTATTACAAGCTGGATTGTGGTGGCCGACGGTGTTAAAAGATGCGCATGAGTATGCCAAAGGATGTGTCATTTGTCAAAGGTTGTGTCAACCTAATAACTCTGACGGGATGATTGATCATCCGGTATTACCACTGGATCCTTTTCAAAAATGGGGTATGGATTTTGTGGGGCCTATTAAACCTACCACTCAGCGCGGTAGTAGATATATATTGGTGGCAGCCGATTATTGTACAAAATGGGTGGAAGCAGTGGCATTGAAAGATAATAAGGCTGCAAGTGTGACAAAATTTTTGTATCGTAATATTATGACCAAGTTCGGGTGTCCGATTGAGTTAGTGAGTGACCGAGGTACTCATTTTCTGAACGAGGTGATCTCTGAATTGACAAGGATTCATTTGATCTTGCATAAAAAGACTACAGCTTATCATTCTCAAGCGAATGGGCAGGCAGAAAGTACGAATAAAACTTTAATGCATATTCTTAAAAAGTTTGTGCATGAAAATCAGAAAAATTGGGATTTGTGTCTGGATTCAGCTTTGTGGTCCTTCGGAACAGCATTTAAAGTGACAACAGGTATGACACCTTTCCGGTTGGTATATGGATTGGAGACAGTAGTGCCTATGGAGTTTGTAGTTCCTAGTTTGCGGATTACGGCCGAGAAGATGTCGCCTGAGTTGTCGGTTAAACACAGGAGTAAATACCTTTTACAGATAGAGGAGGATCGTTTGGTAAGTGCGTACATTTCGGAGGTGATTCAAAAGCGGCGACAAGCCTGGGTAAATAGGAATGTGAAGTTTAAGCTATTTAAAGAAGGTGAGTGGGTGATGGTGTATAACTCTAAGCTAGGACCTCATCCACGAAAGCTGACAATGAGATACAGGGGCCCATATCGGATTGTGCAAGATTTGGGTCAAGGCACTTTTAGAGTGGCAGATGTGTTTGGCACATGGATGGACAAGCCAATAAATGGATTTAGGCTGAAATTATTTCAAGGGAAGCCGCCACATTTGGATTGGTTATCTGCTAATGTGGTACAAGTTGTTCATAATCCAATCCAACACTTCAGCAATGTTTGTGATCATCAAAGTAAAAGAGTTTATTTCTCTACATTTTCATCTGTAATACAATGCTTTTTGACCTCGTGTTGGTCTAAAACTACGTTAAGTAATTTTTTACGATTACAATGGAAACTTGGTTTTACAGTTGCAGTTCAACAGTGTGTTATGGTTTAGGCCAGGGCCAATGATGGATGATCGGGTTATACAAACTAAGGAATATTCTGGGTCTGCAAGTAATGATATGATGGAAATAAGTATACTTTGTATTCCGAGTCAGCAGATCCGTAAGGAGCAGCGACATCGAGGGAAATATGAAAAGAAAGCTAGTATTCAAGTCATGAGTATCTTGCAAAGTACAATTTGTCGGAATTGTATGGTTGGAAGTGTTTGCACATACAATGTGGTATGGAAGAATTTAAATATCAATTTTGTATTCTGGAAGTACAAATGAGTGTTCTGTTCCATGATTATTCTGGCACGCATAGAAGATTTGTTAAATGGATTATTGATAGAAGTTAAAAAATGAAAAACTAAAAAATTATAAGAATCTGCTCAGAATCGTGATTCTGAGAACAAACTCAAAATCACGATTCCCAAGGTACGATTTTCTTTTTGAAAATCGTGTTTTTTACAATTGTGAGCAATCACAATTGTCTGGGAACAGGATCGTGAGAAACACAATTCTATTCACAGAATCGTGACAACCGTGATTCGCTTCACAGAATCGTGAGAAAGATGATTCTCTTCACAAAATTGTGACAACCACGATTCTCTTCACAGAATCGTAAGAAACACGATTCTCTTCACAGAATCGTGACAATCATGATTCTCTTCACAGAATCATCAGAAACACGATTCTCTTCACAGAATCATGTGAACCATGATTCTCTTCACAGAATCGTGAGAAACACGATTCTCTTCACAGAACCGTGAGAAACATGATTCTCTTCACAGAATCGTGAGAATCATGATTCTCTTCATAGAATCGTCAGAACCACGATTGTCTTCACAGAATCGTGAGAACCACGATTCTCTTCACAGAATCGTGAGAACCACGATTCTCTTCAGAGAATCGTGAGAAACACGATTCTCTTCACAGAATCGTGACAACCACGATTCTCTTTATAGAATCGTGAATTACTTGAATGATTTTGAGATCTAGTAATAAATTGTTTACATCTGATAAACAAGAGTTAAAAAGGAAAGAGATAGAGCTAGTGTTAGGAGATTTACAAGAAAAGGATTTAGGAGAGATAAATAACATGGAAAATTTAAATGAAACAAATGAAGCCTCTGAAACTAGTGATTATAGAAATATCCTAAAGTACATGTATACAAATAGGTTTGGAACCTATGTATACCAAGATGGTATGCATAAGTTTCTCATTAGGATGAGAAACTTAGAAATTCCCTTAAATTTAATGCCAGTGGCACAATTTAAGGATGGCAGATATGAGGATAGACAGGGATGTGTATACATATTTTCACAAGATCCAAAAAACTCTAATGATTTAGGGCAATGTGCAGACAAGAGACCTTGGGAACAAAACACAGGGCAACCAGAATTGCCAAGACAAAATGAAAACTACAATTCTACTGAACAACCACAAGGAAGAAGATTACACACTTCTCCAAATCCTTTTGAAAGAGAAGCTGAAGGAATGAATGATTTTCCAATTCGAAGAAGACATCAGTGGCAAAACCAGGGAAGAATGCTTAGACCCTATCAAGTAGCTAAATGCATGAAAAATCAATATGAAGGGTATTCTGATCCTCATGCCCATGCTGCAGAATTTAGGAAATTAATTAGGGCAGAAGAAGTAGAGGATTACAAAGTGCAATTTGAAGCATTTGGTCTAACCCTAACTGGACCTACATTATCTTGGTTCATTCCCTTGTGAAAAGAAATTTATCCAAATATTGAATCTTTCCTTGAAGCCTTTATAGGGGAATTCTCCAAAACTGGGATTAAACATAGTACAACTACCCTGATACATAGTTTCAAACAACAAAAAAATGAAAATGTCAGAGAGGCTGCAAGGAGATTTAAGCAATATATTGATAGATGTCCAAGAGAAGAGGTACCTTCAATGGCAAGATAAGTGTCTTTGTTCATAGAAAGACTGAGAAGTGCACAGTTAAGAACCTTGGTATACTATAGGAGATGTCCTGATCTAGGAGCTTGTGTAAAAGAGGCAATAGACTTAGAGGATAATAGAGGACAGGATCTATTAGCATTTGACCAACCAAGAACAAATGAAGATAGAATTCCACCAGCAGAAGAATTAGCACAAGCCATTGCTAAAGCCCTAGAAGTCAACACTAAGACAAACTTGATGAATACCAGAATATCAGCTAATAAGAGTTATAATTGTGGGGAGAGTCATTTGCTTCAACAATGTCCTTATCATAAACCACAACATTTGCAAGATAGGAAAACACTCAAATATTGTACTTTAGAAAGAAAATGGACAAACCATACTAGAGAGGAGTGTTTCTACAATAAACAACCTATCAAGGAAAGGGAATTTATGAATCAACATAACTTACAAAGAGAATCTGGATTTGTTGAGCAACCAAGGCCTGCACTTGGACAACAACCACCATTATCAACAAGTGTAGTGCCAGTAAAATACACACCAGTTGAAGAAGAAAGCATAAGACTCATATCATCTTACAAAGAGGATTATCATTTGAATGAGGGATGTCAGGAAGAGTGGGAAGGATATGAACAGACAGAACCAAAACTGCAAGTCTTGGACTTGGGGAATGGGAGAATTGAAATGGACACCACCACATTCATATATATAACTAATAATTACATGTCCAATCAGAAACCCCAATTCAAAGGAGGTCAAAAGATAACGTGCTATAGATGTGGGGGGGGGGACATTTCATTAGAGACTATCCACAACCTCCAACACTAAGAATAGAAGGAGCCTATTGTAAGGAATGTGGCAGGGAACACTTAATAAGGGATTGCCCAAGAAACCCTCAAAAACAACAGAACACATCTAGTAACATACCATTAAAAACAGTTAACATAATGGAGCAAGAAGCATTGAGTGATCATGAGCAAGTAACTGTAAATGCCATAACAAGAGCTCAAGCTAAACAACAGGAAATAAAAAAGGAGACACACATAGGACCATAGGAAAAATCCATTTCCTAAAGAAAAGAAAAACAGACAAAAAGGAAGATGGGAAAGAAAGATGAGAATGGGTAAAAATTTGGAAGAAGCAACTATGGAACATCCAAACAATAGCCAACCACAAAATACACAGACTCATGAAGAGGAAAAAAATTCACAAAGTCTAGAGACTTTGATAAGAGCATACAAAGGAAGAATTCAAGATGGACCAAATCTTACAGATCATGTAATGGCATATCCTATGCCAGATTTAGAGGATGAAAGAATTCAAAGATGTAAACAAATCATACAAGAAGCACAATTTAAGATTGGGGAAATAGACAATCATCAAGCAACACTTGAAACCAAGAAACATTTTGATCAGGAAGATAATTCACAAATAACCTTCCAAATCAATCTAGACAAACACTGTACAATTTTATACCACACCACAAAGGAGGAGATAGTAAAAAAAAATCCTCACTTACAACATAATATGAAAAATTGGGAAACAAAGTCAAAAAATCTAGATCCACATCAACAAGAATTGGACGAGTTGTTGTACATACCTATTGATAAAGTAAAGGAGAAGAAGGGAACTCAACTCAGAGAATACAATTTGGTGAGAATCATGCCAAGGCCATATTCGATAGTGGATCAGGAGTGGCAATCATGACTAAACAAACTTGGGAGAAATGGGGGCAGAATGAGTTAATACCCACTAAAATGAGATTACAACTTGCAGACGGACACATAGAAAAGCCTCTAGGAATATGGGGAAAGGTGATTGTGGAAATATGTGGAATAGAGTTTGTGTACCTAAGATCCAACCTAGGGACTTGCGGAGAAAGAGACTATACCTCAATCCCCCTCAAGTGCATATAGTGGGGATTCACGCTTTATTTATCAATCCGATGAGAATCAAAACCTAGCCGAGTGTATGAGGACATGCATTCAAATGATGATCAATGCAAATGAGCTTCCCAAAGAGTGCAAACAAGGCAAAGACTAATCCAAACAAGCTTCAATTGTCAGTCATGGTGTCGCGATACTTGGTGCAGCAGCCAACAGTAAATTGAGCTTTTCTCTCAACTCTGAATCCAAATATAGAAATAGCATATGCATTTTAAAGCTGGCGAGAAGACGCATCCAATGGTGGTATTTTTACTCAATTCGGACACTTCCACTTCAAATTATGAGCAAAATATTGAATCGTGGGAATGACCTTCCTACACTTCAGCACTTCCTACACTTCACGCACACCGTAACAATAGCAAAAAAACACTTTCATGGATAGATAACACTTCCTAACACTCTTTTCAAGCAACACACATGCATGCAAGCTCACAAAGAAGATGATACAAAGAGGAGAAGACACAAATTCGAAATTCTATGCCCTTGATTCTCACAATGGCAAAAAGTATTTACAAAGAGTCACAAATTGACTTATATACATGTGCCGTAATAATGGTCCTTTCACACAAGAGACCAGCACTTTATTCACTAAAAGGCTAATTTCCTACTAATTTACATGGGTAAGCTACTAATCTCCATGGGTATGCATCTAGAGGACTCCTCTAGTGCATTTACAACAGAAAATATGTTACAAAAATGGTTATAATACAAAAAATTGGGTGTCCAAATTGGAAAAATTTTGGGGTCCTTCTTTTTCTCTGCCTTATACCATTTTAGCTCTGCAACACTCTCCCCCTCTTTGTCTCTGTCATCCCCTGACAGGCTTTACTTCTTGTTTGTCACTTGTCATCGCATGCATCCCTTGGTCAGTTCCGTCTGTTTATTAAACATGCATTCATTTTTTATGGCCGATTCTTGATTCTTCTTTTACATCCTGTGGGCCTGATGCATTCTTCTTGCCTGTTAAGTTGGGTTGCCACGCACGCCACCAGTGGAAGTCATGAAGGTGTAGTTCTTCAGCCTTCGATCTAGACCTTCCGAAGATCAAGAGGTTTAAGCACCCTCGTGTGGCTATGGAACTGTCAGATACGTTCCTAGCTCTGGTTCCTCCTTCCAACTAGCTCTTTTGATCTGTGTCCCTGTGGGGCTCTGTGCAGAGATGGGTGTTGCACCCCTGCGGGGCTTCTTGTAGAGATATGTCTTTAAATATTATCTTTTTAGTGAAGCTTCTTTCATTGTCTTCTTCTTTTCTTCTTTTTGCTTGATTCTCCCTCAACACTGCCCCCTCCTGAACTCTGTCATCCCCGAGAGGCTTTGGGAGTCGACGCGAGTATGTTCTATACACTTTTTGCTCTGTTTCATTAAGCAGAGTGGCTTCACGTATCATTAGCTGTTTCTACTGTTCCGCTTTCACACCGTCATGTGGTGGTTGTCTATGATCGACGAAGAAGCTCAATTCATATGCCACTAATCTGGCATTTAGGTTGGATGACATCTTTTAAAAGATTTCTGAATCAATTTCAAAAGAACCTGTGAAAAAGGCTTCTTTGAATGTCTGCATATATGTACTCAGTAAAAACATCAGCTTAGAATAATATGCCATTATTGTGGGTCGGCTAGGCATAACAGACAAATAAAAAATGAGAATATATGTTCCCTGATTAATGCCAATGAAGTTCAAAAATGTATATGTCGTGTGTTTGAAGACCTTTAATACTATAAGTATCATACTCAGTATTTTATTCTTCATTTTGATGGTTAAATCGGGTACTGTTGCATAACTCTGCAACCAAAATTCAATGGTTTTTACTATGTAGTCTTCTGTTGGTAGATAATTATGAGGTGGACTTGGAAGTAGTGGATAGTTTAGCCACTGTTTATGGATCGCACTATTTTGTTGCATTTCCAAAAATTCTCTTGCTTCTCTTCGCCTTGGTGTTGGACAAAAAGAAGGATTTACTTGCAATAAGTATGGTGTTGCTTGCCAGTGCACCCGCAATGTAGGATGTTTCTCCAAAAATTTTCTTCTCCAAACAGGCTATGCTGCTTCAAATTCTTCTTGAGTATAATTGAACATGTCATTTTTGAATTGCAGCTGTTCGTCTGGATTTTTCTATGTGATCTTCTTTATGTATTTTCTTGTTTTCTCTTTCAATAATCCGTAGGGAATGTTGAAAGGCTTCATGATCGTCTCCAAGTCTTTACCTTTAATCTTTGCTTCTTTCATGACTTTGATGACTTCATTTTCAAAATTCTCTGTCAATCGGGACACCAATGGTGCCCATTCCTTCTGACTTATTTCTGCAGTATATGGCATTGGATGATCATCACATGGTTCTGCCATCTGCTCTTTTATTGGAGAATTATAAATTGGAGGAGATAGAGGACGTACCTCTACCTCGTCAGTAGGACTTTTTTGTGTTGGCTCTACTGGTGTCCCGATGGATACTTTTTCTTCTGCTTTGGTTTCTAATTGTGCAAGTCCTTCAGTCTTCTCTTTTACTTCTTGCATTGCTGCCCTTAATGCTTCTTTTGTCGCAAACAATTCATTGCCAATTTCTGCTACATGATCCATGTTTTTGCTATAACTTTTTACAAGTTTGGCATTCACATTTTGCAGTTGCATTTTAAGTTCATTTGTTTCATTGATGTACTTTCTTTCCCATTCTTCTGTTCGGGCTTGCTCTTGCTTTAGCAAATCTGCATATTTCTCAATTTGATCTTTTAATTCCTTCTAGGAAGTCGCTGATGTCTCGTGATTCTCTATAGGCTGGTTATATAGCAATGACTTCATCAATTCTTTATTGCGTCCGCGTAAGCTATCATTTTCCTCCATGTATACCTTTAGTTGTGTTTCTAGTAAGTTGCTTCTAGCTTTCATTCTCTCCTTGTCTGCTTCACTAGCTTCATGTAGTCTTTGTAAATCTGTCAGTTGTGCCTGGAGTTGATGATGCTGCTTCATCAATGTATCACATTGTGCCTTGACTACGGTTATTTCCATATTCTTAGTTGAAATTTCTTGCTCGGCCTGGATGAGCTGTGCTGACAATTTTTCACTCATGACTTGAAATTGATTCTTTTCTCGCATGGCCTTGTCATAATCCGCATCTATGTCTATCATTTGTTGTTGCGTGTCCATGGCCGTTTGTATCATTTGCTTGACAACAGGTTTCAATTGAGTAACATCCACATTTAACCATATTGTGGTAGGGATGCTAGGTTCTTCACATGTTGTAACATCTTTACCTTGTGCAATATGCAATGTAGTATCATGGGGCTGCCTAATATGGAGTTGTATCCTTGGCTCCGCCTCCCTATGATCAATTTTACCTTTAGGTGTATCATTAGGCACTTCATTGACGGTGGGCTCTTTGTTTTGTAGTAGGCCTGAGTCCTTGTCCACTGGAGTTTGTATTTCCTCTTTGATAGGTGGTTTTGCATCTTTATTAGTTATTGGATTATCCTTGATGCTTATCTTTGACTGATCATTTAACTGAATTAAATGTTCCTGGTTGGTTTGTACTTCCTGGTGCTATGCTTGGTGTTGTTGATTGTCAGGTGTGAGTTCAACCTGATTTATTTTTGTCTAATCCTCATTGTGTGTTTCTGTTCTTATGTCTGTATCCAGGGTGTCCTTCTCAGGGCTTGATTCCTCATTAGAGCTTGAATCCTCTAATCCCAGTTCTTTATATCTGGCAACTTGTTTAGGGGTCTGTTCTTTATCTTTCTGTCTCCTTTCTTTGCTTGCCTGCCTGTAATGGTTGAATATTTAAATTTACTTGCCCCTACATAAACTGATGTGTTTCTTCGAGGGCAGCAGAGAGATCTCTTTTTGTAATTGGTTGTTGGGTCACAGGAATCTTTGGCAATGTGTCCTCTTGGATTGTGGTGTCCCTTGAGCGTCTTCCTCTCTTAGGCATTTAGTGCCCCTCATGGGTTTCTTGGAACTGGTTCCTACTTCTTCAATAGAGATGGCTGTTTTCTTTTTCTTTGGGACCGTCGCTGACTTGGCATATTTGGCTAGCTCTATTGAGGTTGGCATCACGCGCAAGCAGTTCTTCATGACAAGTGCCTCATAAATGAGTAGGGTCAAGGCCGAACTACCATTGAGAAACTTTTTCTGACCCCACTTCTTCTTTGCTTCAAATAGGCGATCTTGAACATATGGAGTCATATCTACTTGATTTCCGACTTGCCTCATAGCACGTGAGAGTAGTTGCACAACAATCTTTTGAGGTGCTATATATCTATGCATGCTTGGGAAACAAAAGTGCTGGTGCACTAAGTGAACAACCTCTTCAATATCCATTCTGTTGATTTCCAAAAAGGATCTCTTTTTCGGATCATGACATTCATCTTTGACATTCATGAGTCCTTCTTGACTCCATCCAAAAGCTCTGTTAATTAGCTCATGAGTGAATTGAATCGTTTTCTAGGTACCAACTTTATCAAGTACCCTTGCTTCAGAGGTTGATGCCTTATTTGATGCAGATTGAAGTGTATTCATCACTTGCGTGCATCTCTGGAAATCTGGCAGATAGATAGGCAATCTTAGAAATGCATCAATTCCTGCTTGTGTCCAGACATCCATCATACGCGGTAATCCTTGTATGATGGTCTTGAAATCTTGTGACATGATAGGGAGTAGTGATCCCTATCCATAATCTTGATGGTTGCCATGAAAATGAGATCCGAGACTGGTTGGTCATCCAGAAACCAATGGCCTCTTGCTTTCCTTATTGATTCCAATGGAAGAAGTTGGACCTCTTCCTCTTGCATTGCTTTGGAATTGGAAGATGCCATCTGCACTCAATTGAGAGCAGTAATTAGTGACATGTGGTATCTAGAATCATCCTTCATTTATCCTTCATTAGAGTGGCAATTCTCCTCGTGAATGGTGTCGTCCCTTCCCCGTGGGTGTGAGAAAGGTAATACCTGAGATTTTTCATACTTTTAGATATTTTTATGTTTTTGTCTGAAAGAAAAACAGAAAAGTTAGTTCATAGTCGAAGCGGTTATTAATTTTTGAGTAATTTTCTTTAGCTTATGTACAAGTGCTCTCCTATTTCCTAAGAGGAAAATGTGCTTCACTATCCTGAAGTAGAAGAATAATGTGCCGAATGCTTGGCCTTGTAATGTGGCCCTATCATGCATACTTTGTGTTTTGGTACATCCAAATGTGTGCAACTCGAAGTATTTGGGTAATGCATATAGCTTGTCTTGCCTTTCGGCATCCAAATCTGCTTTACTATGTTGGGGCAGATTGTATTCCTAACATTCCTGATGAATGTGGTGCTTCTCATGTTGTACGTCTGCTTTATCTGCTTTTTGAGTCTTGGACTGATAGGTGCAGATTTGCGATGGTCCTGAGGACTAGTCTCTCTTGTGCGTGGTTCCTCACTGAGGCTGTTTTCGGATAGAATACTACTCTTGTGACTTGCTAGATTAGAAAATTGTGTGCAAGCAGAATTCGGTATATCCTCACATGAAGTACTCGATGAAGGGTTTTCCATAGTGCAGGTGAACATACATTCATCATCATGTTCATTTGAATGAGCTCTCGGTTCTATATCCTTGGCTTTGATTGGTCGTTCATCTAACATGCTGAGTACCTCTCGATGTCCTATCTTGGCCGATATGTATCTTAAGACTAATTGAATGGTCGCTTCGTATTCATATATCCAATCTTGGCCTAACACAAGTCCTTCTAATATGTCATGGTCATGACATACTAAGATTTTTTGTTCCATTGTGTTATTTCCAAGATGTAGAAGTAATGTGATCTCTCTGATACATTGAATAATTGTTCCTCCCATTCCTATCAGTTGTGCCTTAGATGGGCGTAATTCTTCCTTGAGTTTCTGAGTCAATGAAAATTTGATACAACTTATAGCGGCTCGTGTGTCAATGAGTGCATCCACCAAGTGGTACTCCTTTGTTCCAGCACCCAAATTCAGATATGGTTGCATCATTGGCTGACCTAGGTTTTCAGTGGCTCTAAAATTAGCCATGGGGGTGAGTTCCTCTCCTAGTCGATATCTCTCATCTCTCTCTCTTATCCACTCTTTTCGTTTCCTGATTCGTTCTAATGCTTCTTGCCTTGCTTCTTCTTGTATCCTTTCTTCCTCTTCGCACCTATTCTTGCCTGTTATTAGTCGTGACATTATCTCCTCACTCAATGGCTCTAACTATTTTTCTACTCGACACCCACTGATATAGTTGGGCAATACATCTCCATCTAGGGTTGCTAAACTGATGGCTCCGCTAGTGGATATGCGATTGATGATTAACGGGCCATATCCTCTTTTTTGTAGTTTCTTAGCATGTTGTTTCAGAGTATAAACCAAAACCAAATCTCCTTCCCTCAACTTTTTATCTTTAATATGAGCATCAAAATATGCTTTCTGTCACCTTTTAGTAGCATAAATCGCTGCTACCGCTTGTAACCTAGTTTCATGTAACTTTTCTATTTGATCCAATTGAGCTGACAGTTCATGTTCAATCCACTCATAAGTCATTGCTACTCTGAGAGTGGGGATTAAGAAATCAATGGGCAAAATAGCATTCTGTCCATACACTAAGTTAAAAGGAGTAGTTCATATGGCGGTCTTGTAGGCTACTCGGAATGCCCATAAAGCATGGTGTAATTGTTTATCCCAATCAGATCGACCATTATTGACAATTTTAGTGAGAATTGTGCACAAGATTTTATTTGAACTTTCAGCCTGTCCATTGGCTTGTGGGTGATATGGGGCTGATTTCTTATGAATGACTAAGAATTCATTCAGGAGGGCTTCTATTACTTCATTCACAAAGTGCGTGCCTCTGTCACTCACAATTTCTATTGGCAGTCCAAATCTCGTGAAAACATTCTCGAAATGAAATTTAGTCATAGTCCTTGCATAATTTTTCTTGGCTGCCTTTGCTTCAACCCACTTAGTCAAATAGTTAGTGGCTACAATTATGTATTCAGCATGGGATCCTCTAGCTGGTGGGCTAATAGGTCCTATGAAGTCTATCCCCCATTTTGTAAAAGCTCTGGCACTCATCATGGGTTTTAACGGAATTTCATCTCTTCTAATTGGATATTTCGTTCGTTGACAAGTATCACATCGTTGCACATATGTGGCTGCATCTTGATGTAGAGTTGGCCACCATATTCCTGCGAAGAGAATCATTTTTGCAGTTTTATCTGCAGAGAAATGTCCTCCTGCCGCTCCTGTATGTGCCATCTCTAAGACAACCAGATATTTGTCTTCATGAATGCACATTCGTAAATGATGATCTCTTCCTCGCTTAAAGAGTTGTTTTCCTATGAGAGCATAGTCCTTACTTTGTTCTACAAGTGCACGTTTCCTTGCTAGAGTGGCTCCTTCTGGGTACCCTTGGGTCTTCAAGAACTTCACCAGAGGCATGCTCCATCTTGGCGCCACTGTGGAGTAGCATAGAGTGGAGTTCTCTTCTGGATTTGGTTCTTGACAAGTTGGGAAGGCTGTTACATAGTTATGTGCATCCCTCTGCATGGTTGGCCAATATATGCCTAATCTCTTCAGTGTTTGCCATGTTCTGTTCGCATTTAAATGAGTTTTCCATTGATTTACACGCACTTTTTGAAGCCATATTTCTTGTTCCTCCTCTTCTACACATCTCATGAGTAATCCACTTGATTCTTGATGATATAAGCTTCCGGCAATGATATGAAGGTTCTTAGTCTTCCATAGGTCTTGGTTTCGGTGTGGTGTAATCCCATTTTTAGGTCCATATGTGAGTATAGGGATCAACTTTTCTGCCCACTAGGGACATACTTCGAGATTAAAAAGGTATGTGCCAGGCAGAGCATCCGATACTCCTATGGGTGGTTCTCCATGTGTCATTCTTGATAAGTGATCTGCTCTTATGTGGGTATTTCCTTTCTTGACTACTACTTCAAAATCAAATTCCATGAATAATAAAAACCATCGTACTAATCGTCCCGTATTACAAGGCTTAGTGACTAAGTACAGTAGGGCGTGATGATCAATGAAGAATTTGAATTTGTTTGCCAACAAGTAGTGTCGAAACTTTTTTACTGCGTACACCATCCCTAGGCCTTCTCTCTCAGTTGTGGTATAATTGCGCTCCGCTTGATTCAATTGTCTACTGGCATAGGCTATAGGGTGGTCTAACTTTCCTGTATCTGCAGGTTGAGCTAAGATGCAACCAATGGCAAACTTGGAGGCATCCACATGAATGTGAAATGGCTTGTTCCAATTAGGTACTCGAAGGATTGGTGTTGAACTCAATCGACTCTTTAATTCGTTAAAGGCTTTTTCACATTCTTCTGTCTAATTAAATTGAGACAATAGTGCACAAAGAGGTTTAGCAATAATGGCATACATATGTATAAATCTTTGGTAGTATCCACATTGTCCCATAAATGCTTGTACCTCTTTGGCAGTCTTTGGTCTCGGCAAATCCAGAATCACTTTGATTTTGTCTTCATTAGTTGAAATTTCATTTTCAGAGACAATATGTCCTAATATCTTTCCTTGTCGAACCATGAAGACACACTTTTCTGGATTGAGGCATACTCTATATTGTCGACATTTAGTAAAGATCTTTCCTAGTTCAAGGATATGCTCTGATCGTAGGGCTGAATAGGTGCATAAATCATCCATGTATACCTCCATACTCTTTCTCAAGAACTCCTTGAATACATGGCACATCAATCTTTGGAAGGTGGCTGGGGCATTGGTTAGACCAAAAGGCATGACTCTAAAGGCGTACCCTCCCCATTCAGTTGCAAAGGTTGTTTTATGTTGGTCCGCAGGAGCAATGACTACCTAATTATACCCTGAAAAGCCATCTAAAAAACTATACACTTCTTTTCCTGCCACTCTTTCCAAAAGATGATCCGTGATGGGTAATGGGTAACTATCCCTTATGGTAGTGGCATTTACTTTTTTCAGATTGATGCATACCTTTAACTTTCGATTCTTTTTCGGTAGGACCACCAAAGGTGACACCCATCCCGTGTGTTTGATCTCATAAATGAACCCAGCATCTAGCAACTTATCTATCTCTTCCTTGATCTTTGCTAAGTAAACATCGTTATATGTGTATGGTCTTTGTTTTGAGGGTTTGGCTTCAGATGTCATATGGATTCTATGGGCACATATGGAAGGATCTACTCCTTTCAAATCCTTATATGGCCAAGCAAAGACGTCCTTGTATTCTCTTATGAGTTGTATCAACTCTTGTTCTTCCTCCATTGAGACATCTTGACCTATAAAAGTACATCGTTCCTCTCCTTCCTCTAAAGTTACTACTATTTTCTTGGTATGCTCTTTGTTGTCATATGCTATTCCCAACTGTGCTTCTCGTTTTGGCATTTGAATAGCAATTTTCCTCTCTTCTACTTCGTATTTTTTGAAGTGTGCAGGCACTTCAAATTGATCTTGTGGTTTATTTTCTCCATCTTCTTGTACTTTATCTATTCTAAGCTCTTCTTCCTGTGTCATTTCTTGATTGATTTCATTAGTTATGACACTTACTCCTTGATTTCCACTTTCATGTTCCATTTGTTCTTGCTCCATCTCAATGCTCTCATAGTCCTCCTTCCATTCTTTTTCAATTACTTCTCCTTCATCAACCTCTTGAAGAACTACCACATAGAGACTAACGTCATATCCTTCCTCGTCAATACATTCATTCATGGTTATCACTTCTTCATTTACACATACATCGAGAGTAGCTAAAATCTCCATCCAACCGTGAGGTTCAAATTCTTCATCTAAGAAGACTTGAGGCATGGAAGCTGGATCTTGTACAGACCTCACTATTCCTTGCCCGTGCTGCCATCCTTTCCTCCTATCCTCTTCCTTTTTGATGTTTGGCATATCCATAGATGAGTGTCTTCGTTCATCCAAGATTGGTTGCTTCAACCTATACTGTGAATCGACTGATTATCTTCCTTCTTATGAATCTGATTCCATTGTAAGGGGGAACATCTTGATATGTATATGTGTGGAGATTTATTCTTGTGGTGGTTCTTTCATGCTGTAGGTATACCGCGTCTTTTCCCCAATCCTGCACTACCTTTAGTTGTCTCATGAAGGGTCTTCCAAGTATCATTTCATAATTACTAGCCCTTTCAAATTGACATATCGCTAAGGTGTGCTCGAATTCAACTCCGCATGTGGTAAAAATTACTCTTTCCAATAATCCCAAGGGTCGTTCAGTGTATCCGTCTGCCATTTGTATCTTCATGCGTGTTGGTCTTAAAGCTGGTTTTCCCCATTTTTCCCAGATTTCTTTAGTAGCAATCCCTACTCCAGCTCTAGAATCTAAGATAGCTTTAGTTGTATAACCCTTATAGGTATTTGGAAGGCAAGTATTTCCTTCCTCTCCTTCACTAAAATCTCCAACCTTATCTACTGGGATTTTTACCATGTTTACTTCATCAGGCATCTCCTTCTCTTCCACCTTGATCTCCAATTGATTGGTTAATTTCTCCTTCAAATGTGGTTTGACCTTCAAAAGTTCTTCTAATGTTAGAGTACAAGGGAATTTTACCTTTCTTAGATGTTGTATGATGTCCGATGTTTGAATTGATGTGTTCTACTCTTTTTTCTTATTGAGGGAATGCAGTATAATTCCGAGTTACGTTCATATTCCCCTATGTAATTTGGTAAAATTTTTACACTGTCATTTTCTTTTTCACTTTGATCCATTGGTAATATTCCTTCTGAATTCAATTCAGGTATTGAATCTTCTATTCCACCTTCTGCTTCTAGCTCTTCAAAGGGTGGTTCAATTCCTTCCACTTTCTTCCATCTGTCTTCTTGGACTCTTGCCCACAAGTCTTTAGGCCATTCTCCTTCTACTTCGGGGAAAATGGATCCTTCCCTTTATCCTCACAGTGATTTTCGTTATGTGTCTCACCTTATTTGGTCTTCTCGGGGTCATTAGGGGTGACACACTCTTGGAATTCTCTTTCGAGAATTCGTGAATTGGGTAGTTGAAGGACAGGTTTTTCTATGGTCTGTTGAGCTACTTCAATTAATTTTCTGCATATGTCCAACCATTCTTTCTCTAGGTCACCTCTAGGATATTCTTTTTCATGGTGTTCAATGGTAGGTCCTGCTCTTATTCATGTCTTGTACGCCTGAATCCACATGGCTAACTCTTCAGGCATGGGATCTACTAAAATTGATCCCACCTCTTCTTTTTTAGAATTTCCTTTCCGAATTTGTCCTTCCACTTCTGTTTCTCTTTTTTATTTTGTTCACCCTTTTCATTTTCCTTCTTTTGTTGTAGTTTCTTATCCTTTATCTTATCTCTACAGTTCTTCCATCTCTGTGTTTGTTTACTTATAACACTTTTCTTAGGCTCTTTCGAGTCTTCAACTATTTGAGGTGTAGGTATGTTCATTTCTCTGTCGCCTTGATCGTCTGTTCCCATTTGTTCTGGGGTCTCTCTAGCTTGGCTCTTGTTATTGCTTTCAATGGTACATTGTACTCCTTATCACTCCCTGATGACTCTATTACTTCTATCACGTTAATCTGCACATTCGAGTCAACTTTGTTGGGGTTTTTGGGGCAATCTCTGAAAAAGTGTTCTTACCACAATCACTACAGTATCCTTCCCAAACTGGTTGTGGTGTGGTGGGTTTGGTAGTGTACATTCTCTGATATAATGATCACCTCCGCATCTATAACATGGTCCTCTAGGTACGGGCGGTCTGATCATAGGTCGTGGTGGTGTGGGTCCTGCTCATATCCGTAAGAAGTATCTGGTGTTTCCATGCTATATGCATATGGGTTGTACATGTGTCCATATTCTATCATGGAGCTCTCATAAGTGGAATAATCTCCTTGGCCTATGGTCATAAGGTGGGTCGTACGATTCATTACTAGTCAAAGGTGTGTCTGGTATTATTTCTCTCTCTGGATTCTCTTCCTGTCGAGCTACTTTCATTGAGACAACATTTTGAGGGTGGGCGGTTGTTGTCCTAACACCGATTGTGGTTGGGCGTACCCTGGATAAGCATAAGGTCGTGGTGCTAGTCCCTGTTGCTGATATGTGGGATATCTAACGGCTTCTCCTCCTTGATCTCTCTGCGGGTATCCATAAGGTCTCATGGTAGGTTGTACCAGTCTCGATTGCCTATTGTAAGGACAGTGTTCTGTACTGTGATTTGTGTACTTTTGTTCTATGCTGCAATATTGCAGAGGGACCGGGATGGGTGGTCGATTGTAAGCATAAGCAGGTGGTGGGACTACTCTCCTAGTGCACAAATGAGAAGGATGATCTCCTCCACAATGCATACATCTCCTAAGCATGGGTACTCTCATTGGGTTGTTGGGGTAGTTCCTCTGTCCTTGAATGTTCAGCTTCTTTGCTACTAAGTTGGCCATTTCCTCTACATTGTTCTTAGGGTTTGATGTGCTACTGGCAGAATCTTCACTTTTCACACTGCCTTGAGGTATTTTCAGGTCTTCTTCTAGATTGTCTTCTAGGTCGATACATTCTTTCATACACTCTTGCAAAGTTTGAACTCTTTTCATGTACACCAGAGATCTTATTGATCCATTCACTAATCCTTCCAAGAATAATCACACCATCTTATTTTGAGTGGGTCTCTCTTCCACTGGACATCTATCCACATATTGCTTAAATCTTCTTGCTGCCAATCTCACAGATTCCATAGGAGCTTGCTTAAAGCTATGGATCAATGATGACGAGCTGTTTTTAATTCCAGACTTAGTGAATTATTTAATCATTTCTTGATAGACTTGTTCCATGTTTTGAAAATTATTAGGGTCTAATGGCTGGAACCAAGCTAAAGCTGTGTCTGTCAAAGTTAGACCAAAAGATTCATATTGAATCAAGAAATCTTCCACTTGTTCAACTCTGATTACTTGCTTAAATTCAGCTATATGATTGTAAGGCTCACTAGAGCCATCATAATGGTTTCTCATACATTTGGCAACTTGAATAGGCCTTAATCTTCTTCTTGCTTCAGGTGGTCTAGGCATTACAAGGAAAACTGGTCTTCCAATGGGTATACTAGGTCCTCTTACCACAAGTGGTCTGACTGGGGCAGGAATTCCATTCCTTGGGTCAACAGGTGGCTGAGGCCGATAGTGGGGGTTATTTCCAGGCATAGCAAACAATACATGTGGTCTGACCAAAATATGTGTTTGTTGTGTTTGTCTTGACTGTTGGAATGAATTATTCTGAGAGGTTCCATGTGGGTTTTGTGAAGTAGTGGCTTGATCCCTAGGGGGGAACATTGGAATGTTCTGATATTTCAACCCTGATCTTTCTAACTCCGTTAGAGGCCAGTACCTCCTATGGTTTTTGTCCAAATATGTGATCATGGTGGGAACTCAGGATCTTGTAATTCATAGACAGTAACTGGATTAGGGGCTGCTTCCCATAATGAAGAGTGTGCTCTGAGGAGATGCTCCATTCCATTGATCAAATACACATCCATTAGAGTCATCTTGGGGAACCAAGTCTCCTCTCCAGACCCTAACAACAGTAGATCTCCCTCTAGGTGTGGTCACTTGCTCTTCATTTCCTTCTTCATTAAGGTTATCAGCATTGTTTTCTTCCCCAAGTTCATTGATGTTTTCAGGGTGTTCCGTAACAACATACTGGATATCCCTTTTGTCCATATAAAATCCTCTTGCATACTTAAGTGCTGGCCTAGGCACTATGTAAGCATCTCAAGCTTTCTTCAGTCTAG